>BDUI01003748.1:72766-85724 GCA_002335545.1 Apodemus speciosus
ATATATATATATATATATGTGTGTGTGTGTGTGTGTGTGTGTGTGTGTGTGTGTGTGTGTGCAAGGTAACTGCAAATGTAAAATGAGATATAGTAAAATCAAAATTAAGTTATTTTTAAGCTCTCAAAAGAGTATATGTTAAGATGTCCTTGAATTCACTTTATGTTGGCAATCTACTACTGGGCATGAGGCCATCCACAGTCCTTTCTTCCAGCTTCCCTCCCCTTCTCCTCTGAAAAAGTGGAAGTTGCCCTGGGTATCCCTCCACATTGGCACATCAATTCTCTGCAGGGATAGTTGCCTCTTCTACCACTGAGAACAGACAGTTAGRGGAACAGATTCCACAGAGAGGCAACAACTTTAGGGATAGCCTCTGTTCCAGTTGTACTGGAACCACATAAGTCTTATCTGCTCAGAGCTCTCTCTAATATTCCTGGAGGTGATTTGAATATAGAATAAAGCAACAGAGCCTTATTTTCTGATGGCTTCTTATGTACCCTGACAAAATCAAAAGAGAAAAGTGTCAAAACTCTAGTCCTACTGTATAGTGGTACTGAAAAAAAAAAACAGTGAACATATGTTTTCTAGTGCTATGTGCATATATAGGTGTAACAATTAAAGAAAAGAGGGCCATGAACTGGAAAAGAAATAAGGAGCAATATATAAAGAGAACATATACAATTATATCTAGAAAGCAGTAAAAATAATCATGCCCGGAACATTAGGATCACTTCTTAAAGAAACTCTTCAGACAATCTCAATAGCAGTTCTGTAGATATGTAGAATGCTAGCCTCAAAATATACTGTATATGGACAACCTACAAAGGGCATATAGAGACATATTTCAATTGATTATTGAGACCAATAATCTATACAACCACAGTACATTTTAGAACGTCTATTCCTATGTCTATCATTACTAAGTTAATTATAAGTTTTATAAAGGAACTATGTGTTGGAGTAAGATAAGACACTCATGTCCCAATCTCTCCTGTAAGAAGAGTGATAGGAACATTAAGTTCTAAAATCATCTTTATCATAAATAAGCAAAATGAAGATTGAGAAACTGAGTTATCTTGAAAGCTTATAGATTCTATATTATTTTTTTGTAATCACACCTGAAAAAAATGTAGAAGCTACTGAGACTCAATGTTGTGTGTGAGACTCGTCGAGAAGATATGGTGTCAAAGCACATGGTCCTACAACCCTGCAGATGATTATCAGTAGGGGCTTTGGCTCTATTGTCAAAAAATTGGTTGTAAATAATGGAACCCAAGTGAAGGCATCACACTTCAAAGAATTCACAGACTGCAGAAGAATCAATTTTATTTTAGGTACTTTCTTTTCAAAGAGTTAAAAAATATATATTCAAATTACAATTATAGAAATGTGCTTACAAAATGAGTTGCAGGATGCACAGTTAATGTAAATCCAAACCCATATACTTCCAGCTGAGTTTGTGGGTGCAGATGTAACACTTGTAGTGGGCAATAGAAGCATATTTATGTGTACATAGATATACATAGAGCCAAAGTGTAAATCAATATGAAATCATTTCTTTTCATTACCAAATTTTAGGAAACTAAGGAACAGTTTTTCAAAATTCAGTGGGAGAAGCACCTAGCCCTGCAGAGATTTGATGTGCCAGGGAGGAGGGATATGCGGGAGGGAACTCTCCTCTCTCAGAGGAGAAAAGGAAGGGGAGAGGGAGAAATTTAGGAGAGAGAGAGAGAGCAAGAGGGGGACATCGATCTGAATGTCAAGTGAACAATACAAAACAACCACAACAAAACAAATCATACCCAATCAAATGGGAAAAATACACCTTTTTATCTTCTGTACCAATGAGTACAAGGCTATTCCCAACTATCTGTTCTATTTGATTTAGTGAATCTGATTTTACATTGAGGTCTTTAATCTACTTGGGAGTTTTGTGCACTGTGAAATATATGCATCTGCTTGCATTTTTCTATATGCAGTTATCCAGGTAAACCAGCAACATTTGTTGAATATTCTTTCCTTTTACTATTATATGGCTTTAAATTCTTTGTGAAAAATCAAGTGTTCAGGTCTGTTGGTTAATTTCAGGGTCTTAAATTTGAATCTGTTGATCAACCTTTCTGTTCATATACCAAAACATTTTACTAATACTGCTCTGAAGTACTGTTTGGGGACAGACTTATACCTCCACAAATTCTTTTAATGTTCTGGATTGTTTTAGCTATCCTGTTTTTTTGTTTGTTTGTTTGTTTTCCATAGAAAGATGAGAATTGCTCTGGCAAGGTATGTAAAGAATTGTGTTGGAAATTTAGTGGGGATTGCATTGATCCAACAAGTTGCTTTTTGTAAAATAGCCATTTTCATTAGGTTAATCCTACCATTCCATGAGCATGGAAGATCTTCCCATTTTCTGATATCTTCCTCAGATTTCTTCATCAATGCCTTGAAATTCTTGTCTTTATCTTGCTTGGTTAGAACTATGCCAAGATACTTTGTATTATTTATGGTTATTGTAACTGATGCTTTTCCCTATTTTCTTTCTTGGCCAGTTTATCATTTGTATAAAGGAAGGCTACTAAATTTTTGGTTAATTTTGTATTCAGCAACTTTAATGAAGCTGTTTTCAGTACTAGTTATCTGGTAGAATTTTGGGGGTCACAAACATATCATCATATAATCCACAAATAATTATACTTTGACTCTTCCTTTTCAGTTTTTATACCCTTTATCTCCTCTGGATGTCTTATTGCTCTGGCTATAACTTAAAATACTATATTGAATAGACAGGGAGAAAGTGTGCAGCCTTGTCTTATCCCTGATTTTAATAGAATTGCTTTAAATTTTTATATATTTAATTTTATGTTGGACATTGGCTTGCTGTAATTATTTTTACTATGTTTAGGCATGTGACTTGTATCCGAGAACTCTCTAAGACTTATAAAATGAATGGTTATTGGATTTTGACAAAGCAATTTTCAGCAACTAAGGAGATGATCATATTTTTTTATTTCTGTTTGTTTATCTGATGGATTACATTGATGGATTTTCTTATATTGAACCATTTCTGAATCATGGTATGAAGCTTAAGTGATCATGGTAGAAGTTTCTGATGTGTTCCTGGATTCGGGTTTGCTAGAATTTTGTTGAATATTTTTGCATCAATGTTCATAAGACAAAAAGCTATGAAAATCTCTTTCTTTGTTGAGTTTTATGTAGTTTCAGTATTGCAGTGACAGTGGCTTCATAGAATGACCTTGGCAGTGTTCCTTCTGTTTCTATTTTGTGGAATAATTTGAGGAGTATTGGTATTAGCTCCTCTTTGAAGGTCTGGTAAAATTCTGCACTAAAACCATATGGAGTTGGGAATGGATCATTTTGAGTAGCCCTTATTAAACTGATGTGCATGCATATTTTGGAGAAATCAATAATTGAGATAATCTGTGAGAGCAAATCACCTGGGCTTATTTGCTTTGTGAGGACATTCATGGCTCAGCTGATAAGGGGTTTTCCCTGGTCAGATCCAATCTTTATAAGTTTTTTTTTGTAACCACATTTTCTGATTCCCTGTAGATATATAAGCTTAACTATGTCCCCATCTGAAAAAATATTGCTGGTTTCTACTCTAATATCAACACATCCTTATAGTATATTGGTTGCCTAGTTCCTCAGTTTTTGTTTTTTGTTTTTGTTTTTGTTTTTTGTTTTTGTTTTTGTTTTTTGTTTTTGTTTTTGTTTTTGTTTTTGATATTCCACTGCCTTTCAGCTACTCTTATTGTTTCTTCACAAATTAGGAAAATTTAGAGTCAACAAGGCATTATTTAATWWGTCTCTCTGGATTTTTACTCTCCATTTTTGTTTGATAAGCATGTTTTTGAAGGTATGCATGGCTTTTTAACTTCTTGTCCTGTGGGATTGTGTGGTATTCCAATAACATGCTTTATATTGTAATATGTAAAGAATAGTTTCATTTTATTGGACATATATGTGGGAGTACTATCAATTTTAATTTGTGCAGGTATCCCCATAATTGCCATTATTTAAAATAAGTGCTTAATAACAAAATCAGCCTTTGAGAACTTTAAGTACTTTCCCATTGAAACCCTGAGTTATGTGTCAATGATGTAATGTGTATATATTTGTTTTGCAAGTTTTGTAAGCTGGAAAACATACGTCTGCCTGATCCCTTTCCTTTTGGTACCCCTAGGATTACTACAGGCAGAAAATGGGACTTGGTTTTATAGAGAACACATAGGATAGTATTTTTACTATTTTGTGGCTTGTTGCTAAGTGATGGATTTTTTTCTTTAACTCTCTCCTGTTAATTTGATGGGTTTTGTTTTTCAGGAAACTTTGAGGATTCTCACAAATTTTCTATTAATAATTGTTAAATTTCATCATTTCCTTGTGCTAATGGACCTGGTAAACCTATATGAAACTGAATATGAGTAATATATACCAGATGGTTTCTACTTCTGATGGCCTGCTTCAAATGAACAGATAATAAGGTTAATTTTAAGTTACCAGGTATAAATTCAGCAATCTCTATATGCAAAACAACTCTTTCTGCAATTAAGTAATCAGTGACTATGTTAAGAGATTCAAGATAATGTAATAAAACCATAATGATTGCATATAATTCTGACTTTGAACTGATGAATATGGAATTTTGAGAACCTTGCTTATTTTGTTTGGTATCAAAAAATGTTTTCTCTATCTTACTTGCATCCTTATAGAATGGTAGTGCCTCTTGAATTAGTGTTCTCTACATTACATGGAAAAATCCAATTAGTTCCTTTTATAAAGAATATGTCTTTCTTTTGGGGGTATTTGTTATTAACTTAAACTGAGTAACTACTACAAACTCTTTGCCAATATTTGTTCATTACCCATAACAATATAATCTAATCATATATAAGAGGAACAATAATTTTGGCCAGATCTTTTCCTGACAATTGGTATAATATTATTCTCTTTAAGAATTAACTCAGAAATCTTTTCTATATATGTTTTCATTTATTTACTTTGTTTATGAGCTAAAAAACAAACTCATTTCATGATACTATATTCCCTTTGCCTAATGAGCCTACTAGGAGAATATATTGAAGTCAAAAATAACCAAATACAAGCCAGATTAGTGTCAATTTGATCCACACATGCATCTTGCAGTCTTTGTTCAAAAAGAATTGTCTTTTTTCTGCTTCAACAGTTAGATATATTGGACTGTTTAAATCTGAATCGCATTATACTGTTTGAAACAAATCATTTAACATATGTACTTAATTCAATGATAGGCTTCAACCAGTTAACATCACCCATTAATTATTGAAAATCATTAAGTATTTTCAAATAATCCCTACAGAATTACTTTGTTAATTGCTGTTAAATCCATTATCATTCTAAGTTTCCCTGATTTCTTTTTTACCACAAACACAGGGGAATTCCATGGGCTGGTAGACTCTTCTATATGTTGAGCCTCCAGGTGTTCTTTTACCAATTGTTCAATTACATACATTTTTTCTTTTGTTATTGGCCGTTGCTCTTGCCATTCAGGTTTGTTTGATAACTACTTATTGGCAAGGTTGTTGGTATGTCAGTAGTGGCCCCTACTATAAATTTTGAAATTAGATCTATGTGATGTCCTATGTTTGGATCATGGATACAGCTTGTGATTTTTCTCAATCTCCCATATAAATATCTTCACCAGAAGCATCTACTATATCCCACAAAATTTCCTCATTTGATGTCACTGGAATTGCAGGAATATTAATTTCCACACCCTATTGCTGCAAATGATCCCTAGGTATGTCTGCCACATAAGGTCTCAACTTTCCTATGTGCCAATCTGTTCCTACACAGTTAATTCATCTTCTTACTGATAATCTACCAATTCCCATAAACTGTGTATAACTTTCTGAAGTGGGCAATCTGGACTCCTTTGGGGAAAGTATACTAACAGTAGCTCTGTATCTACCAAACCTATGTCAATAGCATTAATTTGTACCATTAATTTAGGTCTCTTATCATTAACCATTGTTTGCAAGATTAGAATCTCCAGTCCTGCCGGGCGTGGTGGTGCACCCAGCACTTGGGAGGCAGAGGCAGGCAGATTTCTGAGTTCGAGGCCAGCCTGGTCTACAGAGTGAGTTCCAGGACAGCCAGGGCTACACAGAGAAACCCTGTCTCGAGAAAAACAAAACAACAACAACAACAAAAGAATCTCCAGTCCTCCCAATAGGTCCTGTCCTTTTTAATGGAGTAGCCTTGCTCTTAATGTAAGGAAGCAACAACAATTCAGCAATTCTATCCAGAGCATCAATTTGTGTCTCTTCTCTCACACATGCCATGATTTTAATTTCTTTCTTGCTATCCCCATCTAGTTTAATGGGATGCACAATCAATCTTTGAGAAGTTAACCCACTGCTTCCCAAAATTTTTCACACTCCTTTCTGTGGCATGTATAAGATAGGAAGTACTTAATTTTTCCTTTCTTGCCTGCCTGATACTTTCTGTCTGATTAAAGGAAGATAGCTTGTATTGTATACTGCAAGTCCTTGAGCAGACAATACCCTGTTTCCCGAGGGTAAGAGGTTACCTCATATATCCCTATTGGACCAGCAATCCTTTCACCATTGTTTTCCATTTATTATTATTATTATTATTATTATTATTATTATTATTATTAAATATAATGGTTCACAAGAGCCTACCTACCTGTTCTCCTCTAAAAACACTATATTCTCTAGAGTCAATGTACCTGCAATTAGGAGCTCTGAATCTTCTAGCCTGACAATTTCTTTGGAAGTGGCCAAATTCACCAAATTTAAAACATCAAACATTTAATTTCTAAGACTTCTACCTATGGCTTTCCCTATGATATTAGTCTGATGCTCCAGAAAAGCAGTATCAGTTGTTTCTCTTATCCATTTGTCCATAGGGGCCCCTTGTGCTTTCAATGGTTTGATTGCTTTCTTAACAAACAGTATTCACATTGTCAAAGGAAAATATTTCTATCAATGAGTCTCTATTTTCAAGGTCTGATATTGCTCTATTTACTCAGAACTCAATCTCTGTTAAAAAAAAAAAAAAACAGTGCATGCTTCTGTAGGTCCTTCTATTACCTTTGTAAAGGAGGTTGATTTTTTCCTCTGGTTTCTCAATCATATCCCAGGGCCTAAAAGCCAAAACTTAGCACTATTCAATTATGCCATCGTCGGATTGGATTTGTACTTGTAAGTTAGTATAACACCCTTCACTAAGCAGTTGGTATATAGTAACATTTTTCCCCTTTGCTGTATTCTGTTGTTCTATTTTGTGGCTTTGTGCCCACATAATGTCAAACACTGTAATTGTTGTCCAGCATGTAAAACAGCTGACATTAATGCTTTCCAGTCTTGGGGGATGACTTTATTCTGTGTAGCCCAAATATTTAATGTTTATTTAACAAATGGAGAGTGCAAGCCATACAAAACCATAGCCTCTATAAAATGCTTCAGATCTACCATTTCTGTAGGATGGCAGATCTACTAATTATAGGCAGAAACACCATTATTAGCAGCCATTTCTTTCACAAAGACTGGGAAGCTACAGGTGCCTGTATCAGACCAAGTAAATTCTCTGGTGGTGTAATTGGATTAACTCTCTCCAGTTGTACCTGTACCATTTCCTACTTTTTGCAGCCCCTAATTTTCACAGAGGTACTTTGGGTGTCTAACAGTGAATGTACTTGGAGCAAGATGAGGTGGCAGTTAACCTTCCTATTTTGCTTCCCCCTTTCATCATGAGGTACATTCTTGGTTTCAGACATCAAGCCTGTACCTTGTTCTCCTCTCACTTGAAATCTATTCCCAAATTCTCTTGTGCCTCGCCAAGTCCACAATACTCTCTAACATAAGGGAATTGTCAGTGCTCCTCCTAATATTTTTAAAGAGGGTATACGTGAAAGCCATGAGAAAAAATACCCTCTAAGAACAAGGTAGGAGACATGCTAGGGGTTTAGCCACTATTTTTCCAGCCTCCTTATAAATCATTGCTAATGCCTTTTAGCCTGTTCTTTCATGCACCACATTCAAAGCAGAATTACATACTATGCCTAAGCCTTGCTTAGAAAACTGACGTTTGAAAGTCGTTAAATAAAAAGAATCACTTTTCTATAGGAAATTGGGTACCAATAAGTTTCTCATTCACTAATCAATGAAACCATGCTTTAAATGTTAAGATGATTTTAACTAGGTGAGCTATTAATAATAATTTTAACATAATAATTTTTGATTGGGAAGGTTAGCTAAGTTCTCTAGGAATTTAAAAGAAGGTAGTAGGAAACATAATATTAAAACATGTGCACAAAACTATAGAGGATGAATAAAATATTATATTTTAAAACAGTTTAATAGTTATGCACTCTAGCAACTTTGCACTATGTGAGTATAGTATGGTATATATTTAATGGTGTTTTTAAGACTATTCCAAGAATAGTACAAGGTGATATTAGTTATGGCAAAAATAAAGAACTCCAACTAGGTTTGTCCATATACATTTTCAAAGTTGTTTTTAATTGTAAAACTAGTTATGTATTCTTTTTATATATGTGAGTACACTGTAGCTGTCTTCAGATACACTGGAAGAGAGCATTGGATCCTATTACAGATTATTGTGAGCCACCATGTAGTTGTTGGGAATTAAACTCAGGACCTCTGGAAGATCAGTCAGTGCTCGTAACTGCTGAGCCATCTCTCCAGCCTGCATGTTACCTGGCACCAGTCATGTGGGGCTGTGCTCTCTGTAGCGTACATTTACAAATTACACCAGTGTTACTGTTTGCAAATAGTTGGAGTGGCAACATTAAATTTTTTCACTTTCTTCTGAGCCAGTGGTAAGTCAACCATGAACTTGAGATTGTTCTCAAAAATACATAGCTTTTAGATTCACTGTCACTATTTTTGAAGGGACAACACTCGGGAACAAACTCAAAGGAAGGCCCAATTTATCTGGAGTGGAATGGCGCCTCCCATTCTCCACAGTCTCTTGCACTCTCCTGGTTAGCCAGGGCTCCAGGCTCCTCCCATTCTACCTTCCATGTGTTCTAGAGACAAGCTGGGGATTGTGGGTGGGTTCTAGGAACCAGGCTTCAAAGCGTACTCAGTCTTCCTCTGAGTTCCTTACTCCATAGGTTATCAGGTCAGGATGATGAGACCTTGTGATCCTGTGTTGTTTTACAGATCAGGGACCTGTCTTCATAGAATGTTCCTGGACCTGCAAGTCACACAGCAGAACTAGTTTGGAAAGTGTAAGCTACTAGCATACTGGAGTCCCTTGTTGCCTATTATTCAGCTATGGCACTGAGGCACTGTGATTCTTGACTGAGGAGAGGGGAGACAAGAAGAGGCAGAGGCCCTGAGTATCTACACTTGCATTTACCACTGTCAGGATACACTTAGGGCCTTCAGTAATGACCTGAGTTTTTCTGTGGGACTGGATACAGATGGAATACCTCAGGGGAGGCAGCTGACAACATCACAAAGGGCTTTCCAGGGACAAGAGTGAAGTTGTAGATTTGTATTTTTTGAAGCTCCCAAGTGAGTTGCAATGTGAAAATAATGTTCAGCCTAATATGCCAAAAAAAGAATGAGTTGCCATTATTATGAAATTCTATTTTTATATTTTAAGTTAATTTATTTTTAGCTAAGTTTATTTTTTTGACAATTTCTTACTTTGCACATTGAATTTTGGTAATTCCCTCTCAGTCTTATTTTGTCTTCTTTTAATTGGAAAACTTTCTTTTTACTTAACTTTATAAAGGAACTACAGATAGTTACTGGAGATATTACTTAGCAGTTAAAAGCATTTCTTGTTCATCCAGACATTCTTGATTCTCTTCCCGGTACCAATATCCCAGCTTAAAACCATCATTACTCCAATTACAAGCTAATGTCTTCAGACCTCTGAACATACCAGGTAAAAACATGTAGGTATACAGAAAAACACATAAATATCTAATAAAATGAATTAATTTTTAAAAATTTTATGTAAATACATTTATATTTACAGAAAAACTGTAATGACAAAAGCAGAAGAAACATCTTAATTTTATTTCATATCTGTATGTCTCCAAAATCTCCCATTGAAACATCTTTGATAATATGGTCAAGACTGAGAGCTTTAAAACAAAAGAGTATACGAATTAGTTGTTCTCAGACACCAATGCTTTCAGTTTTCCAAGTATTTCTTACTCGAAAACTTCTGTGATCAGCCTGCAGAACAAGTATGTCAAATTCTCACTTTGTAAAACTCAACACACTCATAAGTTGCTGAACTCGGCTCACATTAATCTAGGTCATTTAAACTACTACATATTTCTATGTTTCTTTTTCTCTCAATCCATTTTGTAATTGTGTTTCAATTTCTGGTTTATGAAAAGTGTAACCATTATTTTTCCTTTTTGACAGCATTTCTCTGTGTAACTCTGTATGTCCTGGGACTTGCTCAGAAAAGCAGGCTGACTTTGAACTCTGAAATCTGCTTAACTCTGCCTCTAGAGTCCTGGGAATAAAGGTGTGTGCCTACTCTGCCTGGTTAAAAGTGTAATCACTTGAAAAATAAAGATTATTTGAACACTTTTGACAAAACAAATGAATATCCACATGATATTATTGTTAATCTCATTAAATATTTAATCCATGCTTAATTTTCTGTATTTGTCCCTCAAACTCCTTTTACTTTATATTAGAATATAATCAAGAATCAAACTAACTCAATAACTGTTTTATCTGCATTCTGAAATGGGTGTGTACATTACACCAGATGTGTATATTTTGGCAAATTTGGGAATGAAAAGAATCAAACATTTGTAGCTCATTCTAACTTGGAATCTCTGCTGCAACAGTCATTTTAAGCAGATAGTGAGATGAAGTCCATATAAATTTGAGTTAATTTTTAAATTTCTGTTTGGCAAGATTTCTTCACATCTGCCCCTATCTGTCATAGACTATTGGAGGTACATATTTCATGACCAACTCTGATTAATAGATTCAGGCACAGTAAAAAAAATAAATTTCATTTTTGAATTTATTATAAATGTATTATGAAATAATTTTACTACACATAGAAATTCTTATCACAACCCATTATTTAAATTAAAACTTTCAAATTGTATCTGTTTCATTCTATTGTTTATACTCACTGATTCTGAATTTCTTCTTCTCATACTGTGGTGAAATCTTAAGGTTAATTTAAAAACAGAAAGTATAAATATTGGTGCTTTTTATTTTCACAATAAGAATCAGTATGTAGACACACTTAGTAGGAACCATAGGTTTGTTATTCATATATTACTTTGACATTTTTAATTTCAAAGATATTATGCTTTTATATCTACTATAGTGAATATTCACATTTAACTAAATATACTAATTTAAATTACTGCTTTTATATCCCAAAAATTGTCACTAGCTGTTGAATGTTACACAATCCAGGATTCATCTGTGAACTTTAATAATTTAGACTTGAACATCAATCATTTACCTGAGGACCTGTAGTTCGGTTTCAAAATTGGTGAAATCTAGAATTATTTGTGATTAAAGATATCCATTTCTATTTTTGAGACTTATTTTGAGGGCCATTACTTTCAAGAAAATCCATAAATATGGTTGCAATTAAATTATCCATGCTTAAGTTCTCTATATTTTGAAACCTAACTCTTACAATATTTTGGAAACCTTAGCCTATAATTGTTTATTCATTAATATATTTAGTCAAATATTCCATATTTCTTTCTTGTTTTTTCAATTTTAATATTCAATATTTGACATACTTTTCATAATATACATGTCTTGTCTTTACTTATTTAAAAATGCAACTGGGCATTTTGTAAAAGGGCTCAGTTGTTAATAGAGTTGTTAACATTTTTATACCCCCTGGGTCAAAATCTCAGAACTCACACAGTGTCACACAATTACCTGTACCCTGTGTTAGCTTCCACTGACATGAAGAGTGCACATGGTGCACATCTAAGCAAAACTTTCATACACATAAAGAAAATACTAAAATAAATATTTTTTTTAAAAAAATTTCACCTGGAAACAAAAATATCAATATTTAAACATTTTCCTATTTCCTTTACTTGATACTAATCAAAATTTTATTTAACTTTTTAGTGAATTCCACTTACATTGGTGTTGTTAGATATTATTTTAGAAATGTTTCTGTAAGTTTGTTTCATTAACTCTAGGAGCTATGAATAGGATTACATTGCTAGGACTATGACTTTTGAATGTATGTCAGATAATATGAATTTAAAGTTTCTGGTCTTTCAAATATTCTCATGTGATACTAAATCTTGTCATACTTCTGGAATACATAAAAATGTCTGTTTTCTTAACACCATACCTAAGACACTTGTGTTAATTATTTTTTCATTGCCATGATAAAAAACTATGAACAACTTACAAAAGAAGGCATTTTTAGGAGACTCACAGTTTTAGAAGTTTAGAATTCATGACCATCATGGTGGGAAACACAGCAGTAGAAACACAGGAACAGTGTTAGAGAAGTAGTTGAGGGCACACATCTGATCAACGTGCAGGGGGGGAAGGGGAAAAAGGGAAAAGGGGGAAAGGGGAAAGGGGGAAGAAAGGAAGGAGGAAAGGGGGAAAGGGGAAAAGAGGGAAAGAAGGAAAGGGGGAAGACAGGAAGGAGGAAAGGGAGAAAGGGGGAAAGGAAAAAGGGGAAAGGGGAAAGAGAGAAAGGAGGAAAGGGGAAACAGGGAAAGGGGAAAGGGGGAAGGAGAAAAAGGAGGAGGAGAAGAAGAGGAAGAAGAAGAAGAAGGAGAAGGAGAAGGAGAAGGAGAAGGAGAAGGAGAAGGAGAAGGAGAAGAAGAAGAAGAAGAAGAAGAAGAAGAAGAAGAAGAAGAAGAAGAAGAAGAAGAAGAAGAAGAAGAAGAAGAAGAAGAAGAAGAAATAATAGC
>BDUI01003748.1:104385-114972 GCA_002335545.1 Apodemus speciosus
AATGTTATCTATAGAGGTACAGTAATTTGTAGAATACTGAGTAATTTATTTTAATCCTAAGTTGTGCTACAATAATTCTGGATTATATACTATAATAAATCAAATTTTAGAAATAAAATAACATCTTATATATTGAATCGTAATAGACTTGGTGAGAACTAATATCTGATTGTCTCATTCACATTTTGTTCTTCAGGCTATAGATCAGTTGGTTCATAATGGGAATCACTGTTGTAAAATACAGAAGTCCCTTTAAGAATGAGCAAAGATTTAGGATACAGCAGAGTAAGAGAATGATAGCAAGGAAGATGGAGATGGTGGTCAGGTCAGAGGTAAAGGTAGAAAAGATTTTCTGATTCATACTAGCAGAAGGAGTCTCTATCACTGAGGTGAAAATGAACATGTGATCTAGAATAACCAGCAATCTGCTGACTTCATTGAAAACACCAGTAACAAAAGGCAGTATCTGTCTGCTGTATGGGTCTGAGCAAGACACAGGCATAATTACACAGTGATCTCAGATATAATAATTAATGATGCTAGATTCACAAATGGATAGTGCAAAAAGAAATTATCTGAGTCTTAAGGAACACAATATGGCCCATTTGTAAAATCCAACCTCCAGAAATGCAGCCTCCAGAAGCACAGCTCATGAGACTATGCAACAGGATAAAGCAGATGATTACAAACTGCCACAAAAGAGACAGAGCCATTGCTGCCAACATGAATGTTTCCATTACACTAACAAAGCAGGTACAAGAGAATTCCAAGATGCAATCACAGAAAAAGAATGTTCCTGCCCTCGGCCACCTAGATCTCCAAGAGTTTATGTGTAACTATAGAGTAATAAAAAAAGCTACAAAGGCAAATGGCTGAGAAAAAAGTCCCGTGGAGTTTGGTGTTTGTGTGGATGAGCATCATCACCCCCAAATTCCTGACCACTGTTGTGATGTAGATGAACAAGAGTATGACCTGTAGTCTAGTTAGTCAGAAAAGCCCATGAGAATAAATGTCTATGTGCTACTTAGGTTTCTGTTTATTGACTTCATGATTCCTGTGTGTTAAAAGCAAAGCCATGCATATATATTACAGAGAAAAGAAAGGAGGAAAAGAAATGAAAATGAAGAGATATATGGCTTCTATACAGGTACTGATTAGAACGTTGTTTCTAATATCTTGTTTCCCAGTTCAGACACTTTAAGAAACATTATTTTTTTCAGATTATAATATAAAACCATGTACAAATAAATTAGGATTATTTTTGAATTGATATTTTCAGCTCCAACCATCAATTTCTAGGTTTTATTTGATTTTAGAGATAACTCAATTACAATAATTCTCCTTTACTTTTCTCTCTTCAATACCCTCCCAAATATAGGTATCCACTATCTCTCAAATTTACAGCTTTTTAAACTATTTTTGTATATATCTTAGTATATGTATATACATATATTATGCATACACATTCTTAAATATAATCTTTTGAGTTTGTTTCTGTTCTGAGTGTTTGGCATTGGACTTGCTGAATTAAAACTTGAATATTTTCCAGTTCTACCCATTTGACTAAGAATTTCATGAATTCATTGTTTTTAATAGCTGAACAGTATTCCATAGTGTAAATATACCATAGTTTGTTTCTGTATCCAAATGAACACACATGGTATGCACTCATGATAAGTGAATATTAGCTCAGAAGTTCGGAATACCCAAGACACAATTCACACATCAAATGATGTCCAAGAAGAAGGAAAGAGAGGCCCCTGGTCCTGGAAAAGCCCAATGCAGCAGTGTAGGGGAATACCAGGACAGGGAAGTGAGAGGGGGTTGATTGGGGAACAGGGGGAGAGACGAGGGCTTATGGGACTTTCAGGGAGGGGGAACCAGGAAAGGGGAAATCATTTGAAATGTAAATGAAGATTCTATCTAATAAATAAAAACAAGCCTTGAATGTATTTTTTTAACAGAAACTATAGGATGATTGGGGATATGTTAAAACTACTAGTACCACTAGCATAAAAATCTATAGTTTGCGCAATATTAAGTATAGTCCATCTGTGTTGCATTTATAATGTAGAAGTGAAACTTGAATTTATGACACAAATAATTATTTCAAAATGAAGCTAGAAGTCAGAATCAATATGCAAAAGTAACTTTTGTTTGCTTGTAGAATTATTATAAGTACCAATGAGTTTGTTATATATCATAAATTTACTACATAAATATCAATATAAATGGATTTTACATTTTAATGTTATGGTAAGGTAGAGAATTAAATGATTTTTAATTTTAAGTTGGCAGACACCATGCAGGAAGAGCTAGAGTGGGCAAATGAACTCAGTAGAGATGGCCCACTGGCCTGTTCTGGTGTGAAGAGTAAGCTCTGTTAAAAAAATTACATCAGATACATCTTGGTACTGATATGCTTTCTCATATTTTCATTGCCATACTCCTCATTAAGTTAGCTTGGTATAAGTTAACAGCAAGAGATACTCACTGACTTTAACTTGGTGTGATTACTTTCTAAGTGATATCCCTCTCTGTTGGGAAAGTTTCTTTCAGATCAACATGAAGTAACTGGGTTTGGTGGCTGCATATGGGATAGATTCCAAGGTGGGGAAGTCTCTGGAAGGCCTTTCCTTTATTCTCTGCTCTAGTCTTTGTCCCTGTATTTCCTTCAGAAAGGAGGAATTCGGGATTAAAATTTTGAGAAAGATAGGAGGTTCCATCCCTCAACTGGGGGCTATTCCTAACCTCTGGATATGGTCTCTATAGGTTCTCTCTCTACTATGTTGGGCATTTCAGTTAATGTTATACCTATTGGGTCATAGGAACTGCTTGCTTTCCTGAACTCTGGGACTTTCTGTGGGCTACCCTCAGTTCCCAATTCCCCATTTTCATATACCTCTGTTCAATTTCCTGACCCTCCTGTTTCCTCCCATACTTGATCCTGTCTCCCCCTTTTACATCTTCCCCTCTCTTCCTCCAGTGTCCCTCCCACCCTCTACATCCCATGATTTCTTTTTTGTTGTTGTTGTTGTTCTGCCTTCTAAGTAGGACTGAAGCACCCATACTTTGGTCTTCCTTCTTTAACTTCATATGGTCTATAAGTTGTATAGGGGTATTCTTAGCTGTTTTCCTAATATCCACTTATCAGTGAACACATACTATGTGTGTTCTCTTGTGACCATGTTAATCTCACTCAGGATGATATTTTCTACTTCCAACCATCTGCCTGTGAATTTCATCAAATCATTGAAAACAGTGGCTGAATAGTACTTACTCCATTGTGTAAATGCACCACTTTCTCTTCTATTATATTTAGTGCATCTGGTTTTATATTGAGGTATTTGATCCACATGGACATGATCTTTGTGCAAGGTGACAAATATGGCTCTATTTTAATTTTCTACATACAGACAGCCAGTTAGACCAGCACCATTTATTGAAATACTTTATTTTTTCCATTGTATAGTATTGGCTTCTTTGTCAAAGATCAAATGTCTGTAACTGTGTGGTTTTATTTCTGGGTCTTCAGTACTGTTCCATTGATCAACATTTCTGTCTCTGTACTAATACCATGCAGTTTTTATCACTATTGCTCTTTAGTAAACTTTGAGGTCAGGAATGGTGATTCTCCCAGCTGTTCTTTTATTGTTTTGACTATTCTGTTATTTTTACTTTCCAGATGAATTTGAGAATTGCTTTTTTCATGTCTTTGCAGAATTGTACTGGGATTTTGTTGGGTATTGCCTAGGTACATTGTCTTTGGTAAGATAGCCATTTTTAATGTATTAATTCTGCCAATCTATGAGCATGGGAAATCTCTCCATTTTCTGAGAGCTTCCTCGACTTCTTTCTTGAAAGAGTTGAAGTTATGCACTCACTAATAAGTGGATATTAGCCAAAAAAGAAAGCAAAATAAAAGTACAGAATACCTAAGATACTGTCCACAGAACTTGAAAAGGTCAACAAGCTAAAGGGCCCAGGTAAGGAATCCTCAGTCTCATTTGGCAGGGAGAAGAAAGCAATCATAAGTGGGGAGACAGGGAAGGACATGGGAGGGAAAACAGATGGGGTCTAGAGGAGAGAGGAAAATAGGATTTGGTATTGGGTGAGGGAAAAGGCCTAGGAGGGGCCAGCAGAGAGAGTGAAAACAGGCAACCTCAAGAGGTAGGAGGTTGGGAGGATCCTCCAGAATATACAAGAGACCTGGGAGGTGAGAGATTCTCTGGACTCAAAGGGAGGGACCTTGGATGAAATGCCCAACAGTGGGGAAAGGGAACTTATGGTGCCCACTTCCAACAGGAAGACAGGGAGGGCATCAAGTGAGGGAGGGCGTTGCCATCCCACAGTTAAAATTCTGACCCATATTTGTTCCTGTCTGAAAGAAATCCAGGGATGGAAATGGAGAAGAGTCTGAGGGAAATAAGGTCTAGTAACAGTTCCAAAGTAGGGCCCAGCTCAAGGGGAGGTCCCAAGGCCTGACACTATTACTGAGACTATGGAGTGCTCATAAAAAGGGACCTATCATGACCGCACTCTGAAAAATCCAATAAGCAGCTCAAAGAGTTGGATGCAGATATTTTCACTCAACCAATGGACCTGACCCCTATAGTTGAATTAGGGAAGGGCTGGAAGAAGTTGAGGAGGAGGGTGACCCTGTAGAAGGACCAGCAGTCTCAATTTAACTGAATCTAGGAGATCGCCTCTTAAACACTGGAACACCAACAAGGCAGCATATACCAGCTGATATGAGGCAACCAACACATATACAGTGGAGGACTTCTGGGTATGGGTTCAGCCAGAGAAGATGTATCTAACCCTGGAGGCCCTAGGAAATTTGGAGTTCTGGTTGGGTGGGAGGTGGAGGGTGGACGGGTGGAGACATCCTTGTGGAAACAGGAGAGCAGGGGAGTAGGGAGGAAGTAAGAGATGTGGAACAGTCGGAGGGTGGACCAGAAGGTAGGAATAAAATTTGGAGTGATAAATAAATAAATAAATAAATAAATAAATAAATGACAAAAATAGATTTAAAAAAAAGGATGGAACCTCAGAGTTGTTTTGGCTTACATTTCCCTTATGANGGGGAGTAGGGAGGAAGTAAGAGATGTGGAACAGTCGGAGGGTGGACCAGAAGGTAGGAATAAAATTTGGAGTGATAAATAAATAAATAAATAAATAAATAAATAAATGACAAAAATAGATTTAAAAAAAAGGATGGAACCTCAGAGTTGTTTTGGCTTACATTTCCCTTATGAYGAACGACTTTGAACATTTCTGTAAGAGCTATTCACCAATATGACATTCTGTTGTAGAATGTCTACATTCTGTTTAGTAGCTCTGTAGCCCATGTTTTAATCGGGTTATTTGGGTTGGTGTCTAACTTCTTGAGTTCTTTGTAAATGTTTGATATTAGCCTTCTGCCAAATGTAGATTTGGATAAAATCCTTTCCCAATTGGATAGCTGCCAATTTTTCCTGTCGACAGTGTCCTATACCTTACAAAAGCTCTGTAGATTAATGCAGTCCCATTTATCAATTGTTGTTATTAGAGCCTGAGCCATTGGTATTCTTTTCAGGAAGTTTTCTACTGTGCCAATGTGTTTGAGGCTGTTTCCCCCTTTCTCATCTATTAGATTCAGTGCATCTGGTTTTATGTTGATGTTCTTGATCCACTTGCAGTTGGGTTTTGTGCAGGGTTATAAATATGTATCTTTTTGCATTTTTCCTCATGTAGCCATCCAGTTAGACCAGCACCATTTGCTGAAGATGATTTCATTGTTCAGTTTTGGAGGTTTTTGGCTTCTTCGTCAAAAATTAAATGTCCATAGGGGTATGGATTTATATTTAGGTCTTTGATTCAATTCTATTGAATAACATATATCTGTTTCTATAAAAACACCATACCATTTTTATAATCATTGTTCTCTAGTATAGCTTGAGATTATAGATGGTGATTTCTCCTGAAGTGCTTTTATTGTTCAGGATTGTTTTGTCTCTCCTGGGTTTTGTTTTCCATATGAAGTTGAAAATTGCTCTTTTAAGGCCTATAAAAAATGTTATTTTGCTGGTGATTTCACGGAATCTGTACATTACTTTTGGTGAGGTGGCCATTGTCACAGTGTTAATACTCCCTATCCATGGGCATGGAAAAACTTTGCATCTTTTCAGTTTCATTCTTCAGGTTCTTATAGTTCTTGTCATACAGATCTTTTTTCTACTTGGTTAGAGTTATACCAAGATATTTTATTGTGGCTATTGTGAGGGTGCAGTCTCTCTAATTTCCTTTTCATCTAATTTATCATGTGTGTAGAGGAGGGCTACTGATTTTTAGGGTTAATTTTTTTATTAGATATTTGCTTTATTTACATTTCAAATGTTAACCCCTTTCCACATTACCCCACCAAAACCCCTCTATCCCATCCCCCTGCTCACTCCCCCCACTTTCCTGATTTGCATTCCCCTATTCTAGGGAATCCAGCCTTCACAGGACCAATGGCTTCTTCTCTCACTGATGTCTAAAATGGTCATTTTCTGCTATATATGTAGCTGGAGCCATGGATCCCTTCATGTGTACTCTTTGGTGCTTTAGTCCCTGGGAGCTCTGGGGGTACTGGTTGGCACATATTATTGTCCCTCCTGTGCCAACCTCTTCAGATCCTTTGTCCCTCTCTCTAGCTAGAATAGTGTCCATTGGAGACACTATTCTCATTCTATTTGTTGGCTGTGAGCCATGGGTGTTTTGATCTACTTTCCAATAAGGATCAATGTATTCACACTTTGGTATTCCTTCATCTTGAGCTTCATGTCATCTGTGAGTTGTATCTTGGGTATTCTGTGCTTTTGGACTAATATCCATTTATCAGCGATTGCATACTGTGTCTGTTCTTTTGTGACTGGGTTGCCTCACTCAGGGTGATAGTTTCTAGCTCCATCTATTTGCCTAAGAACTTCATGAATTCATTGTTTTTAATAACTGAAGTATTCCATTGTGTAAATGTACCACATTTTCTGTATCCATTCCTCTGTCGAAGGACATAAGGGTTTTTTCTAGGCTTTGGCTATTATAAATAAGGCTGCTATGAACATAGTGGATCATGTATGTGTCCTAATTACATGTTGGAGTATCTTCTGTGTATATGCCCAGGAGTGGTATAGCTGGGTCCTCGGGTAGTACTATGTCTAATTTTCTGCGAAGCTGACAAACTGATTCCTAGAGTGGTTTTACCAGCTTACAATCCCACCAGCAATGAAAGAGTCCTCTTTCTTGATATTGTCTCCAGCACTTACTGTTCCCTGAGTTTTTGATCTTGGCAATTCGGATGTGTGTGAGGTGGAATCTCAGGGTTGTTTTGATTCATCTAGGGCAAAGCCAGTCCAGGCTCCACCTGCACCCAGTTAACTGGGCCATGGGAGAGCTGGTCACCCAGGGGTGCTGAGACAGTCTTGCAGACCCACAGGAGGGACAAGCAACCACCAGAGACAGCAGGACCAACTAACATCAGAGATAACCAGATGGTGAAAGGCAAACTTAGGAACATTACAAACAGAAATCAAGGCAATATGGTACCATCTGAACCCAATTCTCCCACAACAGCAAGTCCTGGATACCCCAACACATTGGAAAAGCAAGATTTGGATTTAAAATCACAGCTCATGGTGCTGATAGAGGGCTTCAAGAAGAGCATAATAACTCACTTAAACAAATACAGGAGAACACAAGTAAACAGGGAGAAACCCTTAAAGAACTACAGGAAAACACAACAAAACAGGTGAAGAAATTGAACAAAACCATCCAGGATCTAAATATGGAGGTCAAAACAATAAAGAAATCACAAACAGAAACAACTCTGTACATAGAAACCTAGGAAAGAGGTCAGGAGTCATGGATACAAGTATCAACAACAGAATATGAGAGATAGAAGAGAGAATCTCAGATGCAGAATATATCATAGAAAGCATTGAAACAATGGTCAAAAAATGAAAAACGCAAAAAGCACCTAATCCAAAATATTCAGAAAATCCAGTACAAAATCAGAAGACCAAACCTAAGAATTACATGTATAGAAGAGAGTGAAGATTTCCAAATTAAGGGGCCAGTAAATGTCTTCAACAAAATTATAGAAGAAAACTTTCCTAACATAAAGAAAGAGATGCTCATGAACATGTGAGAAGCCTACAGAACTCCAAATAGTTTGGACCAGAAAAGAAATTCCTTCACATAATAATTAAAACACCAAATTACTAAACAAGGAAAGAATGTTAAAATAGGTAAGGGGAAAAGGTCAAGAAACATATAGGGTTAATTTTATATCCAGCCACTTTGATGAAGGTGTTTATCACTTGTAGGAGCTCTCTGTTAAAAATTTTTGGGGTTGCTTCTGCATACTATTGTATCAACTGCAAATAGTGATAATTTGACTCCTTCCTTTCCAATTTATTTCCCCTTGATCTCCTTTAGTTGTTTTATTGCTTTGGCTAGAACTATAAGTACTATATTTAACAAATATGGAGTGAGTGGGCATCCTCAACTTGTCCCTGATTTTGCGGACATGTTTTAAGTTTATCTCAATTTATTGCTGTTGACTATTGGCTTGAAATTTATTTGACTATGTTCATGCATGTGCCATGTATCTCTGATTACTTTACTACCACTAAGATAAAGGGAGGGGTTTATTTTTTCAAAGGCTTTTTCAGAGTCTAGTGAGATAATCGTGTGATTCTTTTTCTGTAAGTTTGATTATATGGTTGATTATGTTGGTGGATTTTTATATACTGAATCATCTTTGTTTGCATGGGATAAAGCATTCTTGAGTTTGATGAATGATGCCTTTGATGTGTTTCTGGATTTGGTTTGTATTCTATAGAGTATTTATGTATCAATGTTCATAAGAGAAATTAGTCTGAAGTTTTCTTTCTTTGTTTAGTCTCTGTGTGGTTTAGATATGAGGTTGACTGTGGCTTCATAGAATGAGTTTGGCAGTGTTCTTTCTGTTTTTAATTTGTGGAAGAGTTTGAGGAGTATTGATACTAGCTCTTCTTTGAAAGTCTGGAAGAATTCTGCACTAAAGCCATTTGGTCCTTGTCCTTTTTTTGGAAAATTGGAAGACTGTATTTCCTTGATGTTCTTGTTATCGTAGGCATTGGGAGAGGGGTGATTCTTGATGGTCGTTTTGTGGCAGGCCTCTGAGGGGTATCTTTTGGCAGACCTGCAGGCTTTTATGATTCTGGAGTTTCATGTCTGATGAAGGTAGGCAAAGAGGTGACATGAGAATGAGGTCTCCCTGGGCTAGCAGACTGCTCAGGATAACTTGCCTAAGACCAGAGAGCTCAGGGAGCAGGGGCAATAAGTGGGGAAAGGGATACTTAACTGTGTGGTTCATGAGTACAATGAAAGTAGAGGAGAAGTAGTGGGAGAATGGAGGTTTCCCTGTGATAGCAGCCTCCTCAGAGAACAAAGGGCTCTTGATTAGAGATTTAATTAATTGTGCATTAGAAGATTTTAGGTCAGCTCATCTAAGATTGAAAGATAGAGTAATTGATGTAAAAGATGTAACAGATAGGTGATACATTGATAGATGATAGTTTCTTAAAGTTGCTATACTTATGATAAAAACAAAAAAAAGTTAAGGAGGAAAGGGTTTATTTGGCTTGCACTTCCAGATCTTACTCCACCATTGAAGGGAATCAAGAAGAAACTCACAATGAGCAAGAACCTGGATACAAGAAATGATGCAGAAACTAAGGAAAAATGTTCATCATGTCAAAGTTTACGTAAGTCAGGAAGGATTGTAAAAGTCATTTATGGGACCAAAATAAATTTTCTTCAGATTTGTTTTCTCTACTTCATGCTATTGCTTAGATTCCACTCCTTCCTACTCTCCTTCATCAGACCGACCTCTCCATTATTAGTACACATCCTTACCCTCATCACACTGACCCCTCTATTATTAGTACACATCCTCATCCTCATCAGACTTCCACTTCCATTATTAGTATACATCCTAACTCTAATCATATTAACCCCCATTATTTGTACACATCCTCACTCTCATCAGACTGACCCCTCCATTATGTGTACACATCCTCTCCCTTCAGCTCCTATTCCTTAGTAATCACCCATTCCCCACTAATCTCATTTCCCTTCTCACACTCATATTTTTCTTCTTTCAAATGATTGCTAAACATTTAATGTCAACTGACTCTCTGAAATTAATTATGTAGACATTTTCAGACATAAAGCACTCTAAAAATTTTCTACACTCCTCTCCAACACACACACAAATACACACATGTTTAACATTCACACAATAAACTTATATACGTATATAACCATATCCATATCTGTATATATGAATACATATAAATGAATATATATATACATATATATTTGTAAATGTTTTCTAGGTAATGTGCTTATCATTGTGATTAATATCTGGTTCTTATTCATGGTCTTGCAGACCTACATATTTGTATTGATGAATACATAGTATACAAGTTATAAGTAGGTATTTATATTAAAATGATTTAACATTTTAATTGRTACATGACTTTAATTACTTTTACAAAATCCATGGTCCCAACTCAA
>BDUI01003749.1:65373-89896 GCA_002335545.1 Apodemus speciosus
AAACTTGCTGCAGGGGGGATTCCCTGTGAGAATCCCACATAACACCTCCATGTGCTGTGTGTAAGTGTGTGTGTGGCATCTGCTGCCGCTCTGCAGAGCAGTTAAACAAGTCTCATTTCCTCCTGGAGGGGTGGCTCTGAACCCAAATTGCTGGTGCCACATGAGATCTACTGAGCGAGTAGGGTTTTTCCCCTACTTTAGATCTTTCTTATTCCCCTCCAGTCCGACATCCTACATGAGGAAGAAGGCAAACTTAGTGGCCTGAGTATTCCAAGGGGCCTGCGTGAAAGAGCAGGGAACACCCTGGGAAGGCAGCCACATCCTCTTCCCATATCACCATGGAAATATGCCGGGAGGCCCAGGGGGTGGCACTGCCCCTCCTGCTAGCCAGGCACCTGGCATGCCAGGCAGAGTGAGGGCTAACCCACTCACCTGGTGGAATAAACAACCCACTTCCTATTAAGGGCCTGGTCTTTTCAGCTGGTGAAATAACCCACTTCACCACAGTGTGGATGTGTGCCACTGAGTCTGGAGGGAAGGAGAGAAAAGTGGAAATTGGTCCCAACTGAAGAGGTRACCTTCGGTTTAGGAGCGATCTCGGGGCTAGACAGGCCACTCTGGGAAAGCTGTGGGCTTCCTGGGACAAGCCTGGTGTCCAGACGTGTCAGCCCGGCTTGGGCAATCCGGGCACACAGGGGCCACGGAGTACCCGTTTGTGGCAGATGAGAGTGATCTGCAACAATAAAGGTGTGCTCTTCTTTTGTTTAAACCAATCAGGGGCTCGGGGAGTAACGTGAACGGGCTTCAATCGCACGGCTGGAACACACCTTCCCCTGCATGGCGCCGAATCACTGGCCRTCAAATCTGTGAAGACGCTGTCTCCTCATTTCTTCTTCTGGCGGGAGCCGGAAGCCATACGGCATTGGGCCGTTTCTGGTATTTCCTGCAGAGAGATGGCAAGAAAGGGAAATTACACACTGCTTATCCATCGTTCTGACATTTACAAGGCACCGTGTTCCGTAGGRTTCCAAGAAGAGAAAACCAGCTGTTTTGGTGCCRTCTTCATTTCAACATTAAAAAGACACATAACAAACAGATTTCAAAATTAGCTGTTAATACCAATTTCGACACAGAGTAAACATTTTTAGCGTGGCTCCGTCCATGAACTTAATTTGATTCAGTCTCAGCTTCTTGATACTCAGTCCACGATGACTTTGTTGTTCCTCCATGCTCCATCACTTCCATCACGACCAACTCAACTAACTCCCCCGGAGCTAACCCACTCCTAACTGCTGGCTGGCCTCCCCTTTCCTCCCTGTAAACTGCTGGTAMGCCAGCCTGGGCATCAGACGCACGCCTGGCTGAGACACGGGAGTCCTACCTCTCTGGAGGCGATGGCCGGCCGGCACACACAATGGAGACCAGGAGCAGAGTTATCTGACCCAGCAGCAGTACCACACAATGTCTCAAGCCTTTAGCCTCAAGCAGCTTATTGTACCTTGTGTCCCTCCTCCCCTCCCCCAACACCAACACACACACTTTGCTAGCTGGCACACAACAGTACAAGCACAATAGTTACAGGTCACATGACTGAGAGGGAGGCYCTTCAGGCTGTAGGCATACTCAGAATACAGGCTGAGAGAGTCTGAGCTTGTCAGCTGGTATGTGGATGCATGCTTTGAAAGAGATATACATGGTCCTTCATCTTAAACCTCATGAAGGAGCGTTCATCCCCTCTGTTGGATACAGGTAAGTAGGTGCCGCCAAAGYGCCATGCCTTTTCATTCCTGGATCTGTGAGCCCTACTAGCTGGCTATGAATCCTTCTTTTATCACCTGCATCACCAAAGTCTCATTCCCTCTTCCAACACCTGGTCAGCCTTGAGAATGGTCAGCCATTCTCTGTTAATTGTCCTCATTCAATAGCTGCCATGTTCTGCCAGACAGTGTTGGCATCTGTRTGCACCTCTGCTYCCTACTACCAGAGACAGAAGCTCTTGAGATGATGGTAGGGGACATCTCTGGTACTTCTCACCCCTCGAGACCTGGATCAGTCCTAAATGCATAGCTGCTGTCAAATAAGCAGGGTCTTAACAGCAGTTGCTTACGGCTTCCAGAGAGATCTGTCACAGCTAGACATCATCCATCACAACTCAGGGCTGATGTGGCTGATTCGGGGAGCAAAGGCTTTGGACTCACTGGCTAGATGGCAGGATGAGAAGGACAACTGCTTCCTTCTGAACGAAAGCAAGTGCGCATGAGATCCTTTTTGCTCATTCTCCACAATTTTTTTCAAAGACATCTCATTTATGTTCATACTGACAAAGTGGGAGATAACTATCACAACTATAGTGAGGTATCAGAGAAATCGGGGAAATTGATTTCTGAAATCAGGGGTTGAAGAGTCAATTCAACCCATGACTGGAATTTTAGTTGTCAAAGAGAAGTTCACAAAAGGAAGTCAAGACACTTGTGTGATTCTGTGTCTGGATTGTTCCAGGGATCCCAATGCTTCTAATGGTCCCCTCCTGTTGAGATACGAAGACAATGACCTCTTAAGCCTTAAGTCTTAAGACTTCTTGACTCGAACAACCAGACTGAACAGGAAAGGTCGCGTACCCATATTCATCCCTGATAATGAACCTTTACTTCATTGCCTTTTAGTGAAGCAAAACACATGTCACTGTCTTAACCCAGATCAAAGATGAAGGAGAATAAATACACTTAAGAACTTTCACCATAAACAGTTTATGAATCTTCAAGATTTAAAGTTTCACAGGATACAGTTTTACCATCTTTCTAAAGGAATTTGTCTTTGTTCAAATGGTGCATTTTTGAAATGGCAAATACATGAATCAAATCAACCCGAGTTTATTGCTTAACATTGCTTCATGTAATCAGATCCAAATCCTACTCTGCTGTTTATGGCTRCCTTTTAACAAGGAATTCTTAGTTGCACTTATGAACACAGGCCAGTCAATCTTTGACAGCCCACTGCAGATGGGAAAGGAGTCCGTCAGAATGAGCTGCGGGGAGGGGCGGCTTCAATGTGGCAAAGCTGCCACCAGGCCACAGGCCACAAGCCAGAGCAAGTGGAAGGTCCGCAGGCTCTTCAAGGAAACCAGTGAGTGCTCTCTGTTGTATTTCTATGGGAGGACCCAACAGTGCCTTTGGGAGAACTAATGCGCTCATGACAGAAAGAAGAGCAAAGAGTTAGGGGGCAGAGGATGGGGGTGTCTCAAGTCCAGTGCTCTCCCCTCCTTTCCTCTCCCTCTTTTCTTCCTCCCCCCTTCCCCTCCCCCTCCCATCTAGTCCCATTTACAGGGCATTCAAGGATAGCCAAGGCTTAGCCAGCAGAAGAAACGCCCCATGCTGAATAGAGGACTCCCACCCCTATCCATCAGCGGTATGAAAGTCACTCCATTTATAGAGCCCTCTCAAGGGCTCCTGTTTCACTCGGCTCCTGTTCCCAATCTTGTCATCCCAGTTCCACTGATGGGCCAATTAGAAGACAGTGACAGGTTAGCAAGACAGCTCGGGTCACTTGGCCAGTACAGATGGGAACCATCCTGGAGCCACGGTTTTCTGACCTCTTACAACCCACCCAGCTTGCCGGCACTCCTGAACCTCTGAACAAGTTAAACACCATGTCTGACCTGCTTCTCTTCATGGGTGTGTGCACTCACTTATGTGAGCAGAGGACCAGGGAAGTCCAGTCTAAGCCCACTACTCTCATGAGCCTTAGCTAATATCAAAGACACAGGTCTAAAATACCGCCTCGTGTTTCACTGAATTCCACTGCAAACCAGAGTGGGTTGGTTCTATAAGAATGCCACAGTGCTACAGTTTCTATCAGCACTACAGCATCGACTCGGGCCTCACATTCTGTGTATTTTTAAAAATTCTTCAAACTCAGTTTCTGGTAAAGGCAAAGCTACCCTCCTATCTGAATTGCTTATTTCAGGATCCAAACACTATCACACTCCTGATCCCACTTGCTGTTTATGCAGTTTTCAAATGTAAATAAAACTTGGATATTCTGAGAAGAATTTTTAAGTCAGGTGTCAGTCAGTCATCCACCTGCTGCTTGCTCTGTGTGTACTGTGGGTCAGCATGGCTCTGGACAAGGCTCCTGTCCACTCTGCCATCCAGCGCCTTCCTTTGCATTGATTTTTAAGCAAATTTCTGTGGTTTCCACGCACCCACATTATCTACGACCGTTCTCTCTCTGTTCAGGGCCCTGCGTATATGTCTTGAAGCATCTCAATTTCATCCCAATCTCCGATACAAGCTCACATTTCTTAGGGATACAGCACAGGGCCTGAGCCGGTTTCACATCGGTGGAGGACGTCTCCAGTTTTATAAAGGGAACATGCTAGTGGGGATTCAGAGATGGCTGCCTGGGTCTCTCTGGGATTTGTGGACATGACCCACATAAGACACTCCATGAAGCAGGCCCTGGTTGGTCCCCGTGTGAGGGGGCTGCCGGCCTTCCACTGCTCTGGAGGGCAAGAGCCTGGAGAAGGGGATCTTACCTCTTTTATCTATTGCAGCTGTCCTCAACACAAAGGGTCGTGAGTCTGCATCTCAGAGGTCCTGCATCTCAGATATTTACAATTCAGAACAGTAGCAAATGTAGCTATGAARTGGTAACACTGTCATCTTACAGATGGGGTCACAGCATCGGGAAGGTGGATGGGGCATCGGAGATTTATAGCTACATAAGCTTCCTTTATGTCGGTCTAATTTCCTAGCTTATGAAATGGGATGYGGAGGGTGGCTCCCCCACGAGACTGTTCAGAGGAATGGATGGTGCACATACGTCACGTAGCAGCATGTRCTATCCGCCTGTCACATCCCTAATGCCATCAGGAATCACGCTGAACGTCTGTGTTTGAAGAGAACCAATGCCATCAGATAACGCACAAAATGAAATCTCAAGAGTGGTTAACTTTAAAAAAACCGAAGAAAAAGATTAACTTATCCTTATGTGCACTGATRTCTTGCCTGCATGCATGCCCGTGCAAGAGGGGGACACCCTCTGGAACTGCAGTTACAGACAGTTGTGAGCTGCCATGTGGGTGTTGGGAATTGAGCCTGGGTCCTCCCGACGAGCAGCCGGTACTCTAACCACTGAGCCATCTGTCCATCCCCAATTAGTAACTTTTTAATGAAAGAGTCCAGTTATGTTTATGGGTTCTTTTAGCAGGGATTTGTAGATGTATGGAGTTGCTGGCTACTAAACCCTTGCTTTCTAAGACATGAACAGCAAAGGGCGATTAACACACGTCACTGGGCAGTACATTCTTGTAACACGGAGGAGCCCCTGGGCTGTGGGGAAGGTCCGAGTGTCCCATGTGGACCTTTTTTCCATTTAGTTAAATCGCACACTGACCATTTACAGGCCCGGATGAAATGGTTTGGCTCTGAAGAGCCCGGGAAAGAATATCCGTATTTATGAGACTTGCCCCGTGTCCCTGTAAGTGGAGGTCAGACCCCAGTCTTACTCAAAGAAACAGCGGGCATGCTTCAAAGGGCCTCGGGAACGGCTCAGTTTAAGACGACTCAGCTCGATTACAGCACCAGTAGTGAGCTCGTACAGTTTATTGATTTGTGGTTCTTGATGGAAAACCTTCAGTTTTCTACCCTTATGTATAATGCAGTGACCTGTCTATTTATGGCTAAAGGAAGGGAAGCCATTTTCTCCAGATCAGAACTGCTGAAGAAGGCTGAGAGCTGACGGCCACTGCCCTACTAGTCAGCACTGATGGAAATCGGGATGCTCGGTTTGCGGGCAGGCACAGATCTGCACACGAGCCAAGCACTCAAGCCATTCAAATTATACTACCGAGAAGCCATGGGATGGGATCATATCTGTTCCGTAAGTTGGAGGGCTGGACAGGAAAAAGGGGGGGGTTAGAAATTAAATAAACAGCCATCAGTCTGTGGTGTATCTGTCGAGGAGCAGCAGCATGGACTCCTCTGCTCTTTCAAGAATGTTACTTTATTAGAACTGTAAAGGCCCCTGAAAGGCCAGTTGCTATGTCATTTACTTAAAAAGACCAGAAAGGTCTGGAAGAAAACCCACCCCTGCTCCAACCATTTAGAAAGATGATCTCTGAAGAGGGGCGGGTGCTTAGGTACAACTTTGCTCTTGGGTTCATTGATTATATGATCTCTCTCTCTGTCWAAACAGCCTGGAATCCACCTAAAAACCACGTATAGACCTTTCATGATGGCTTGAAAGAAGGGTACCAGACAGTCACGGCGTCAACACTGGCRCTTCCATCTTGCCAGTCAACCGCCATCTTGGATTGGCACCTGGGATCTCAGCGTGAACAGCTGTGAGATGGAGCAGCGTGGCTCTGCTGTTACACTCTTCCCATCAGATGGCTGATGCTCTGGCCATTTGACACAAGCGACTTGGGATCAACAGGCAAGGAGCTACTGAGTAAACTGTCAGGTGCATGACGTTTATTATTATTATTATTATTATTATTATTATTATTATTATTATTATTATTTTAACAGAGTCAGCATATAGTTTAACCCGGCTACATGCCCACCTAAGCATTAACATCCTTCTTTTGGGAGTATATGACTCAGTTCAATTTTTATGAACTGAGAATGTGGAACTAAACACACAGGTAGAAATACAAATGTYCTGAACTCAGAAGCTCCCATCCCTTCCTTCCAGAAAGGCATGTGGCTTCCTTCCTTGCTTTATCAAGTTTCAATACTCTGATCTCTTCATCCTAGGGTCCTTACAGCCTTGTTCTTTCCCTTAAAGCCTCCGGGTTGCCTAGGAGTCTTTGCCTCCCCACCTGCCTCTAGCTTACCCTCCCTTCTCCCCCACTTCTTATTTCTGTGCTAATTTCTAACACGCAGGTCCATTTTCACCCACTGCATCCACAAAGGAATTCACGAAAGTCAGTCTGAGGGGCTTCAGTCTTAACTTTACTGGTGTCAGTCTCAAATCTTTTTACAGGTGAAGAATTGAGACAGTAGGATTTTAGGTAACTTAACCAGAGACGAAAGGCTCAAGCCAGCCCCCTTCCTCTCRGTGCCCCAGGCATGGGTGTGCTAGTCCCTGAGTTAACTCCACAATCTAAATCGGAGGATGTCACTATCTTATTGGCGACTAAGGTACTGGATCTGTTTGAAAGTGCTGGGAACCATCTGCCTTCAGCCCCCCTAAAATTCCCCACAAATGCCAGACTTTACTTAGGACTCCTGAAGTTAATACCCCCTTTGAGAAAGATGGAGGCACGACTATATCCAGCCAGCACTGGTAGTTCACTGTGGTTTCTGAAAGCACAGAGTGCTTCTGACTTCCTACAGAAACATGGAGGAACAAGGAGGCAACTGACTGAGAGCTGAGCAGWGGAGTTCCAGYCTCACAAGGACTCACTACAACAGGAGAGATATTTTAAATGTAAAGTACAAGGTAAAAATGTTTAGAAACTCTGCCTTAAATCTCATGAAACTTTATCCCCTTAGGGCTTTATTGTGAAGGGCTTCAGTGAATCTGAGAAGGGTTTTTAAAGGCTTCTACAGACTAATAAGGCTTTATAAAAGAGCTTCTAACATTTTCTCAGTCTGTAACAGAATGCTTTGTGTTAGTAATCAGGAGGTGCCTTGGTTTATCCAATCACATAAGCTGAATCTGGAGGTTCGAAGAGGCTGCTCACCTCCAGGAAGAACTTTTCTTTTCCTATCCTTTTGGACTTTTTGTTTTTATTACTGGAAATCATTCAGGGCCATTCATTGGGCAAATACATACAATCTCCTAGAAAACTAGCCATAGGTCCAAGGGCAGAAGCCATGCTGTGCCCTTCACTCCGAGTGGTTGGCACACTGGACAGGAGGCTATGGAGATAGAGAAATGGACACACATCTACAGCCATGGGTGTGCGGTCATAAGTAACAATGGAAAATAGAACCTTGAAGGTAAAATACAGAAATCAACTTTGTGCTGTGGGTCTATGAGGAGTAAAACCTAAGAAACATGCCCAGTCAATGCCAGAAGATGAGTGCCCTTTAGCATACTGAAGTCCAGTCCTCCAAGATGCTGTGGGCTTGGGCCTGGCTGCAGTCCTGGCCTCTCGTGGTGTCGGGAAGGGTCCATAGCAGACAGAAAGGAACACAGGAGTTTGGCTGCTCTCTACTGCTAGCTAGGCTGCCTTTGCTCATGTCCTAGAGGACTCCAAGAGTTCCCAGATGCCAGACTTCTCCAGTGTCCGAGGCCTCCGTTTTTTTCTGACATTTGYCTGGAAGGGAGAGGGACTTGCCACTGTCTGTTTAGAGCTGGTTTTCTTGAAGGGAGGTCTCCAGTGTGATGGATGAGGGCAGGCAGTAACGTTCTAGTGGTCTCAGGGCCTAGATGGGAGGTCTCATTCTCACTTCCTGCCCCTTATGTTGGAGTTATATCCAACGAGCAAGTTTTAGTTTCACTATTTAGCGAGAGAGCGGATAGTTGGGGTGTGATGTAGAGTATAGTAAGCTGAGATAAAATGTTAATTAGGTCCTTCTGGGACACAGCGAAGCTGGCCCTGCTGCTGCTCACCGCCTGCTTGTCCTTCAACTGCAAATCCTGGTGGTGGCTTTAGCAGCCCTGGCCCTAGGCGCAGCGGTTTCCACCAAACAGCAACCAGTTAGCCAATGGATGCAGACTCAAGCCGAGAGCCCAGCCATTCAACATCTGGAATGCAAGAGTTCTGAACAAAGCTAGATGGTCGTAGGCACAGCATGGGCTCGCTAGCTATGACTCTACCAGGAGCTTAGACAGGCCACTTCTCTCTGGACCTCAGACTCTTCATGTGTAACTGAGAGGGCTAGCCCAGCCTTGTGATAATTCCACACTGAATTCATGTGCCAATCACCGGTTCCCAGTGAGTCTTTAGGGCTGGCAGGCCTCCCTGGATAGCACAAATTTGCTCTGTCTGCTACCTGCAGCCGGGGTAGCCTCTCTCTGGAGAGTCGTACTTGCTTCTGACTTTTGGCGGCTGGACATGAAACCACTATGCTGTTCTCGTTGGCAGTGTCTTCCAACTCATTTGGTCTTGCTCGGTGCCCCGCTCCCACACTCTGTAAACATCTACAGTTACTTTATGCTTCTTATTGGAATATTTGGATAACGCTGCCAAAGGTAATAGAAAATTCAATTCTTGGGACGTTAATACGTTATATTATGAAGATAATTTGTCAATACTAAGAAACAACCATCAAAATATTACCAAGAACTCAATTCCAGGCTTCGTTTGAATTCTGCCAATTTTCCTAAGTTTTTGTTCCATGGACCAATCCAAGGGATTACAGTCCACTTGGTTTCTTGGTTTCTGGGAGTTTCTTAGTCATTCCTTTTTTTCCTATGACCTTGACTGCCTGGCTAGACACCCAATAGATATTAGGTTTGCTTGATGGCTGGCCTCTTAATTAGGCTGAAGTTCCAAGTTTTGACAAAGGGGAAAAAAGCCACAGAAATAAAGAGTACTCTTTGTACACATCAAGGACATATGTCACCGACAGCATGGACCGCTGGTGAGGCTAAGCCAAAGGACTGTTTTGCCAAGTACAATTCCCCATTGTACATTTTGTTAAGAGTTTATCTTTATCTGTTATATTTATGTGTATGTATGTGTGTCTGTCTGTGTCTATCCGCACAGATGTCTGTAGAGGCCAGAAGAGGGTACTGGGGATGCTGAGGCTGGGGTCACATGGGGTTCTGCCATGCCCAGCAGGGGTGCCAGGAATTGAAGCAACAAACACTCAAAAGCGCCAAGCTATATCTCCAAGCCCATGTAAAAACTTTGAGTTCCAAGAGGATATAGCTTTCATCTTTGCTTCTACAGGATCCCTGGACAAGCTGGAAGTAGGAAGACAGGGCATTTCGCATGACACTTGTCACCTAGCTACTCAGGCTTGGGAATGAGCAGCAAGTGGCGGAGTCACTTATAGCCATCACTGGGCTCCATCTCTGATGTCCCAGTGTGGTGACTCCTTACTGCTCTCTGCATGTGACTCACCAGGGAACTTGGTTAAGAAATGGATTTAGATTTGGTGGTGCCAATAAGTCCAGACACTCAATTTTTACTGCGCCCTGCATGACTATGAACGTGAAGTACACTAGCCATTGAGACCAAACATCTTTCTGCTCAAAATATCCAGTCGGTTTCTCTCAGCGCTTGCATTTGCCAGCAGGTGGAGGCAGAGGCCTACAACACGGTGTCTGCAGATGAAAACTAGGACATCCCAGTCAGCAAAGCATTCCGCATTGTAAGCAGAATCAGGGTCCTTTTGAACCAGATGGGCTCTACAGAAGACGCTGCACCGAGTATTAGGGAGTTGTTTACTGTCTAGATGGTCTGAGGGTCATTTGCCAGCACCTAGCAGCTTCCGTGCCAAATCACAGTTCTTCCCCAGGAAAGACTAACAAGGCACCGGGAGAGAGGACATAGATATGGGGGTTTCTCATCAGATCCAAAGTCATTTGGAATTCATTTTTGCTCGTGTGTATGTGCCTTGTGCTGACTGCTACAGTCTATAGCCCTCTCGCAACCTAACTCCAAATCAAAAAGATGACCCATGCAATCTGTGGTGACTGTCAAGACCAGAGGCTGTAAGGACAAGAACAACGAAGGGTTCAAGCCTACTCCAGTGGTTAAGCGAGCTGGCTCACAGGGCTGCCTCAGCCTGTATCGGTTAGTGTTCTCACCCTGTAACAGCATTAGCAACAGAAACGACTTAAGGGAGGAAGGATTCAACTTGCTCAGGGCTTCAGAGTTCAGTGCAGGGTTGCTTGGCACCGCATGCTTGGGTAGAACATGGTAGCAACACGATTATGAGGCAGAGGACCTTTCCTTCCTGCTGGACAGGAAGTAGAATAGAACAAAGCAGGAAGGGGCCAGGACAGGACATAATTATCAAAGACACACCCCAGTGACCTACTTTCTTCAACCAGGCTGCACCTCATACTTTGTGGTACCTTGTAACACCCTCAATCATATTATAAATTCCACAGTCATAGTTTAGCTCCACCGAGGGATTAAACTACTCAGTCAGCTCACTCACAGGTGTGCTATACTAATTTGGGCATTTCTTTTGTTAAAACTGAATTTTATGTGTATCTGTGTGGGGCGTTGTGAGTATATGAGTACCCCTTGCATGCAGCGTTCTTTAGAGACGGGCATTAGCTTGCCTGGACCTGAAGTTACATGTGGCTGTGAGTCACCGTGTGAGTGCTATGAACTGAACCTAGGTCCTCTCCAAGAACAGTAAGCATCCCTAATGGCTGAGCCATCCCTCTAGCGCCAGATCTAGCAATTTCCTTATTTAAACACGTTTACAATCAAGATTCGCCCTCACACCTTTGCTTACCCTTTTTCTCAGACTTTCTACCTGCTCTGGCTCCACTCCTTGTGTTACTCCAGAGGAATATCAGACAGAAGGAAAGGAAGAAGAGAGACCAGGAATACTAGGCCGCTCAGCTCTCTCCGTGAAGCCCCTTTCACACAGTGGTTATTGCCAGGAGAATTCATTGGCTTGGCCTGTGATCTCGAGTAGCTGCTGCTGTCCTGCCTGTTGGTGCAAGTTCAAGACACCTGCCATGGACTGGGTGCCTGTCCCCTCCCCCAGTCCAAAGGACGAAGCCCAAATCTTTACTGTGCTGGATTTTCAGGTGAAGGCTTTGTGGGTTGTTAGGTGAAGGGTCTACAACCTTGCTAGGGGACAAGGAGGCCAGAACTTGTCGTCTGCCATAGCACACTGAGGAGGTTATCACCCTAGGCAAGGGGCCACACCGGAGCCCAATCACGCTAGCTCTTGGAACTCAAATAGGGGCAGCTAGGAAGCCAGACTTTGGAAATACAGTTCAGTCTGTCATGAGTTTGCCTGGGCCCTAGAGTTCTTGACACATTTAGGAGCAAGAAACAGACTGACAGATGATCACACACACACACACACACACACACACACACACACACACACTAGCCTGGGCAGTGTACAGCTATATGTCCAGATGCATTGACATCAATGCATAATTATGGAGATAACTCCTGACCTGGGAAATTGTCTCTGACAGTCTTACTGGACCAGAGAAGCATGGCTGTTGTTCAAAACCATCATTAAAGCTCAAAGTCCTGTGGGCATCCATCTCTTTCAGGTGGAATCCTGGTCATGCCAGTGACATAGTCAATCATAGGGCTGGGCTGATGGCTCTAAGAAGGACAGGCCAGGGTCGATCCACAAGGAGGAAAGCAAGCAGCTTCTACCTATGGCCTCATTCTTTGCCAGGCCAAGGCAGCAAAGACAGAAGAGCAAAGAGGACAGGCAGTCAGGAGGCTGAAGAGCAGCCACTCTGGAGGAAGTGTGATATTCACAACTCACAGTGGCAGGACCTGGCAGATATCACAGAAGGTGAGGACGGCCCGACACCCTGTGGATAAGCTGTGAGATAAGTAGCCTGAGAGGCCTTCTGGAGAAATCCGCACGCAAGCAGAAGCCTTAGGCCTGGGTCCCTAGAGCTGTGCCATTCAGCGTGGGTCAGTCGGCCCAGAACTGTGATAGTTAAAGCATCTATGACGTGATAAACTCTCCTAGAAGAAGCTCGTGTTTCTGAGTGTGGTGGCAGTGAACCTGACCCCGAGTCCAATTCCCACTTTCTGTGTGGTCTTCTAGGTCGGATAAACTCATTCCTACCCAGAATTATGACCTTGTGTATGATAAGATTTGTGTATCTGTGTGCATCTCATGTATGCATGCATGTTCTTGCATGTGCTTGTGTCTGCGTGCGTGCATCCCACATGCATCTTTAACATACATAAGAGGCTGCCCTGAGACTAAAGCATAGCACCTTCAGCAAACAAATCCCCCCAGGGGCCTCTCAGGGACGTTTATGTGCTCTTAAAATAGCCTGCTTCTAATTGCCTCAGACTGGAGAATTAATCTCAAAAATGATTTTGAGATGTTCTGTACTATTGAGAGTTGACAGCAAACAATGCAAGTGAGTTACTACTAAACACCTACTCATTATTATCAGAAAAGTACAGTGTAATGATGAACAGAAAGGGAAAAGCCAGACCTCAAGGTGCTGGAACCAGACTCATTGTGGCCAGCTGAAGGTGTAGATGAAGGGAGGGTAAATTACTGGCTAAGCGTTTTTGGAAACGTGTGTGGTTTGGCCCTATAGAAGGCTAGTACTGGGAGACCTCTCTACAGTTTCAAGGAAGAAAAAAGCTTTGATAAAGTTTGCGAGGTACGACTGCACATGCTTAGCTCCAGGGGAAACAGAGGTTAAAGGTCAGCTTTGGCTACGCAGCAAGCCCCAGGACAGCCTGGTCTGCATTATGATCCTGTCTAAAAGTAAAACCAGAACACTGGGCAGAGTGTGGATCTAGGAGATTATAAACATTACAGAATTTCAGGACAAGGAAGCTGAATTCCAGAAAGGGGGCAGGGTTTTCCTAAGAGCTGTCCTAACCCCTCGGCAGTCTGTCCCGGCGGCTGCTGCATGGCTTTGTTCCTTACGTCACTTCATCCAGCAGAATCCAAATGGCACCTGCCAAATCTGAAGTAAGCATCGGACCTTGCTCTGTGGCTTCTTAGCTGAGGTGGGGAACCACACAGTGGGCGTGGAGGGAGCGCTGAATTTGAGCACCACCTTTCCCTTTATGTTTGCCCTCAGACAACTTTTTTGGTGCTGGTCCTCCACTTTTTCATTTGTACAGTGGAGAATTCTAGGGAATGCACAGGTGCGTTCTGAAGGCCCAGTGAATTAAAGGAGTCTAGCGCCCAGCCTGAAGGAGACCCACGAGTAGGTCTGTTTCTCTGATAACTCCCTTCCATGCGCTCTCTCTCCTCTCGGTCTCTCATGCTTCCTTCCATCATCTGCCCTTCATCCAGTCACACAAGCCAAGGTCTTTCACCCTTAATACACCCCCTACCTTCCCATACACCCCACCGCCCTTTCATTCAGAATCCTTCCATCCTACCCAGCGCCAAAGCCCGTGACTTTAACACGTGGTCTCATTGACCCCATGCACAAGGCTCCCTTGCCCTGAACGTCCCTCACTCAGACTCAGGAAAATGCTGCTAAAGCGTGGAAAGCCAGGAGGGTGCACAGAGAGAAGGAAGTAAAGCAATAAGGAGAACGTTGGAGTTAAAGAAGGAAAACAAGAAGGCCAGGCGAGGTGCTGTACACCTTTAATCCCCGTACTTGGGAGGCAGGTAAAGGGAGGGCTGTGGGATCTAGGGCGGCCTGGCCTACGTAACAAGTTCTAGGCCAGCCAGGATGACATAGTGAGACCTGCTTTCAAGAAAGAAAGCACAAGAAAACAAGAACAAAATTGGTTTGTTGCTGCAAAATGCAACAATTTCCAAGCGTTTCCTTGGATCTGAAGACAGCCGGTAAGGGCATTTGACTTGGCTAAAGGCCCACACCTGCTTTCAAGATAACTCTCTTTGGGTACAAAGACTAAGGGTTAGTAAAGCCCCAGTGGGGAGCTGCTGCCAACATGACTGATCTGAACGGAATGTGAGCCTGAGTCATTTGTAGCTTTAAATACTATAGAGAAAAGAATTTGTAAAACATGCCCAAACAGCCTGGCTTTGATGTGGTGAACTCTTTTAAAAACCACATTGTTCAAATTTATGCTAAAATGCAAAAGCCCTCATGTTTACAACGGTGTTATTGGAGGAACGTGGCAAAAAAAAAGAAAGAAAGAAAGAAGAAAGAGAAAAACCTACAACTTTTCACTTTAAAGGCAAGCAAGACTTAAAATTTCAGAACAATGGGGTGCTTCCCAGGACTAATTCACGAGCTGTTAAACCTCAAGAGGCCAGCAGTGGCAAACTCTTGCAGCATTTTGGCCCGATTGGGGAGCAGCTCCTCATATATATTTGATCTGGTTAATTATGCTGTAGGGCCAGGGTAATGTCTCAAGGGTCACCACTGTTCCCAGGGCAGGCTACGAACTACACGTAATGCACTGCTCTGTAACTGACGGGTAGTGAGCCTGGCTAGCCCTGACAACACAAAACACCTACACCCGAGTCATTTTATTATAAAAGACAGAAGAGGACTCTTTGGGATTATAAACATCTGAAAACAACATTGTTGTGAATTCCAGTCAGCTATTTTGGATACACAGGGGACGGGTACAGCTGAAGAACAGAGCAAACACACTTCCATTCTTGTTTACAGAGGAGGAGGTAGAGGCAATCATGAAGGCGAGCTCATACTGAGTGCAGAAGAAAATGAACAGTCAGCTGCAGGCAGAGTCCAGACACCAAAGATGCAAGTCCCAGAGACAGTCCTTGACCCCTGGAGCTCAGCTACCTCATTCCGAATGCAAAGGTACACAGCTTTAGAACCACAGAGAGCCAGACTTGCCTCAGCCTGATGGTTTCGGGCCCTATGTCTTGTACCAAATACCAGGTCTCCCACAGTGACCTTGTTTGATGTGTCTTAGAAAAAGAGAAGGATCTTCAAGAGGACAGGTAGGGTACACTAAAATGAAGCCTTGGTGTGGGGCAGAATCATAGATGAGGATTAGCACCACCGCCATGCCCCGGGGCCCGAGAGCCTACATGCTCAAGGCCTGTGATGGATCCGACTTGTCTGTTTGCCAGTAGTACTGATAGCCACACCTAGGCACGAGTAGATACTTCTTCCCAATCCCCTCCCTTCCGAATGAGACAATAACCCAATGTGGGGATCAGCTGGTTGTCTTCCTTCCTCTCACACACACGGATGTTGTAGAAGAAATTAAGTCGGAGGGAGTATTGGACTCCAGAGAGCGTGCCAGTGTCCAGTACACACTGGGATGCAGAGGGAAAGGCAGAAGGGAGTAGGCGGTGGTCCAGGCTCATACATCTTGATAATTTATTAAAACGGTCTCAGTACTGGACCCGGTTCTTTTAACGCTGCTGCATGTCAAAGCGGCTCAAGCTAGCTTGTGTTGGATCAGCCAAGTCACTAAGTGGGCATGCTTATTCTTCTCTGTCTGGAGCTACCTACTTTCAGGGGTGTGGGAGCGTACCTCTAGTTTTAAGTATAACCAGGGGATACAGATGAGGTAAGAGACAGGGGATCTGAGAGATGATGAACAACAGCTCTAACCACATTACACAAAGAGAACAGCACCCAAAGCCCTGGGACCAATGCAATATTAAGGTGCATCTACAGTGTTTGGGGCTCACCGAACCAGAGGGGCCACCCAGGCTCACCCTGTCTTACAGATGCTAAAGTGGAAGCAGAAGTTAAGAACACAGCTAGCTCTGACAGTGTCTGAAGTGCCACCAGCTCCCTGGGTCCAGTGCGCAGCCCACTATCTCTTAGCCAGGATTTGAGAGAAGGGGTCTCTAAGATGGTCAAGGCAGTCTTGCTAAGGTAACCCATAACCTGTTAGAACAGAGGTCAGATTACAAATACTCAAAAGTGCAGAGGGCAGCAGTTAACCTTCCACCAAACAAGCCCTTTGCTGATTTCTCTCTTCTGATTCACACGAGCAAAAGGCCTAGGTAATCCCGGACCAAATCTTAGTCTGTTGATTGACAGCAAAGTGTGCTTAGAGCTGCAGCTGAAACACAAGGTTTGGGAGGCTCAGAATTCTAATTATTTACATCCATGCACTTAGTACAGTGTGCAAAGGATCCAGGAATGAGGAATACACTGGCCATACCTTGAGGCTGTGAATCTAGGCAAGAAAGTGGGCTGGAGAAAGTTCTGTGAGGCAAGCCAGGGCCCCAGACCCTTTTGTTGCCTCAGGTAGACCAGATGTGCCAAATGGGAGTTCCTAGGAGTGGACGACTAGTTGGATAAAAAAGGCAAAGACACAGGCTCAGGATGGAATACTGTTACCTACTGACTGCAAAGTCGCCCACCCCAGCTCACAAAGATACTGCAAAGTCGTATGATGAACCAGTTCTGACAATGAGAGAAGCAGGTCAGGGCTCTTCCTATTGGGGTGTTACTCATTTATATGGTAAAAATGAATGCTAACCAAAGGCCTGGCCTTTTCAAGAAGGAATATCTCTGCAAGGAAACAACTTGGACAATACAAAGTCCCTGCTAACAAGGGTTAGGCATGGAGAGTAAGGGTGAGAGGTTATACCCTAGAACCAGTCTATGAAACACTCCTGAGGCACTGGAACTTCAAGCTTAATAACTAAGCACTGATCTTCAAATGGAGAGAGGTTTAAGTTAATGTCAAAGCAAAGGAGAAGGCGGAATACTGAGAGAACTAGGAATATCATCACCCCGCCCTCAGAGAGTGGAGCCAGGCCTCTCCGAAGCCACTCACCCACAATGGCCATCAGCGCCTCTCACAAGAAAACATTTCAACGATGCTCTAGAGTAATTGCTGCCTCCAAGTGATTCCAGGAAAGTCTCATTCTCTCCCTGGGGGAGAGTACACTTTGGGATTCCTGTCACTAATTAAATGGTCTAGATGAGTTTATAAAAAGGTCATCTGAGGATTGTATTATGAACGCACACACATACTTACACACATATTTCTGTGCTATGTAATATTGCATCAATGACAGACAACACACATGACAGCAGTCCCATAAGATTACATTATCTATTGATGAGAGCTCGACCCAGTGACACCAGAGACTGTCCACCCTTCTCCAGGGAACAAGTCCGTCTTATTTGTGTGCTTCCACTACTGTAGGTATTCAATAAAGACACATGGAATGACTGGACCACAAAGAAGTTTTGTGAAGGGAGGAAAAGTCCCCTTTCCTGCCTTAACCCAAAACTGTGGACCATGATGTAGTCCTGCAGGCTTTGAATTTAGCCACCACAGATGCTCATCTTGGCCACCAGTGTCCCTTTCAATCCACAGACTGCTTTAAGGAGTGAATTGATGCTGAGGATGGAAAGGAAGGTTCTTCCACTCACAGCACGCCTGCTTCCCTTCCTACCTCCTTCTAGTCTCTCTGTATCCTCCTTCCATACAATGAGCCTTTCCCCGAGCTTTCTATGTAAAATCCCATAGCTCTGCAGATTCTCCTTTGGACTTTTCAATAAGATATCACATTCTGTGAAAAACCTGGAATTCTAAATTACGCAGAGAAACAGGCAAATTGTTGTTGCCTTTTTGATTCTGCCAATGAGCTTAGTTAAATATTCAAATATTACTAAGAGTCTCATTTATTCCATGAATGTAAGGCAAATCAGAGTAAACTATAGCAAAAAAGCAGAGAGAGAGAGAGAGAGAGAGAGAGAGAGAGAGAGAGAGAGAGANAGAGAGACAGAGAGACAGAGACAGAGAGACAGAGAGAGAGACAGGCAGAGACAGAGAGAGCTGATTATGACTTGAGGCAGCTATTGTGCCTTATAAACAAGAGCTTCCCAGCATCCTGCAGTCTGTTCCCTCTGTCTCAGCTGTTGTAGAAAAGACAGTGGTTGGAGAGAGAACAATGAAAAGAAACACAGAAACACAACTGTTGTTCAGAGGGCCTCTTTGTATAGAACAAACTAGTCTGAAACTTTTGATCCTCCTGCCTCAGCCTCCTGAGTGCTGGGATTACAGGCATATACTAGGGCACTCCCCACTATATTTGGAATAGACAGTTTGCAGAATGTCCTTTTAGCTTCCCCATGACTGTAAAAGAAAAGAAAATAGATCTTTCGATATGTATCAGTGTTAGACTTCGTGTTCCAGCTATCTGCGTGTTTGTTACTTCTTTCATCCCCTCCCCCAGGCACTTGGTCATTCAACAAGTATTTGTCAAGCACGTGCCTGGCCTTTCACCTGGCTTTCCATCTGCAGGGACAGAGCTGGGGGACTATGGGTGTCTGAAAGGACTGTGAAAATGCATGAGACCTACAGTAATTCATTGACTCCAAAGTAAAGAAGTTATGACAAATATAAAGAGTATTCAATTAAATGCTTATGAAAAGCACTATTTCAACAACTTATAACTCGGTTAGACAGCTGGTTAGCTATGTTCATGTTCTATATATTTATACTCTGACTTTGTATTTAAAAACGAAGGGCAGGGCTGCATAGGTTGTAGTACACTGGAAGGGATATGGAATAGGCTTCTAAAACTCAAAGTCCTCAAGGACCCTCCAAGGTCATATACAACCGACTGGACGTGTATAACTCTCACGGAGATTAGTCTGCTGGAGGCAGGCACCTGTCCATAGCTATAGGTGCTTTGTAACGTTATCCGAGAAAGTATATCTCAACTCTCTCATGAATACACGACAAGAACTATGGCACACAGGAAAAGTGTGAGGGCAAACATCTAAAAGCAGATGGAAAGATATCCCAGAGGCTGGCAGAGCCCAGGGGGCCAAGTGCCAGCTTGCTTGACACCTTGTCCTTGCAGGCGGTGAAGCCTCTGGTGGAGGGGCCTGATTGTCCGCACAGGGAGGCAGTATTGATCCAGAGCCTGAGCTCACACAAACATGGCTGCTCCACTGCCCTGTGCAGATCTTGACTACAGACCCTCACCTGGATGCCCAGGCACAGTCGGAGCCTGGCCCATATCACTGGAATCCAAGGACTTTCTTTTTAAACCTTCTTTTAGAAAAGGAAACCACTTTTCAATTAGTTCCAGCCAAAGGGATCCCACTTTCTATTTTGCTCTGAGAGTAAGAAGCCGAGGATTGCTCCTAATTCAATTCTATTTCTCCCTTTTGTAGGTATTTTATCAAACTCCTTAATCCTCCCGGCTGGTGATGGCACTAGGTAAAAGAGGAGAATGAACTCAATTTTGAAAAGAAAGGATCATGTGACAAAGCATAGAAACTGGCCTTAGAAGGCAATTTGATTTCATTCTTCGTCCCTTTCTCCCCCTCCCCCAAGTCCTCTTCATGGTGCCCCTATGAGCAGGTCGGAAGTAGCCCAGGGTAAGGCATACACAGTTGAAGAGGGATAACCGTCCTGCAAGCGGACACCGGCTGCTCCGGACGTGCCGTGAACACACCAGACTCGCTGGGCTCAAGCCTTCCCTGTGCCTTCGCCATGAGACGTGTTGAGATGATGCACAGTGTGTCAAACAAGAAAACAAACTGAGACAAATTAGCTTTGCGGAGGATGGAAACCTACTAAAAATACTTTTAAGAGACTTCAAACATGAAATCACATTTACAAAATAACTTCTTAATGACTTAGCCAAAAATGATTCAGGAACACATGGATTAAATTCCAAACTAGGGGAGTGACTTGCATGGCAGACGCGGCTCGGCTTGCAGGGAGCAGCCCTGGGAGAGAGTTCCGCCTGCCCTCACTCTGCTATGCCTTTGCTGGGGCTTTCTCTGGGGCCGTCAACTGGCCGCTGCAGTCGCAGTCATTACCTAACCATAGAGCAAGCTCCTTGCGAATGTTTTAACTCTTTTCCTATTTAGGCAAAGGATTCAACACTTAATAAATGATTCTTCCTTATCCCCAGTTCGTCAAGGACACAGCATGCTTGTTTCTATATTAAAAAGGAAATTTACCTTGTTTAGGCCCAAAGCAAGTGGCTGTACAATAAACTGGATACAGATTGACACATGGGTTTCTCATCCACCTTTAGTCATTGGGAACTAATATTAATGAAGGGAATGCTAGCTCATGGTTTTTAGCTTAGTTGAAGATAAAGCTTGTACCAAGAGGCTCTGTTTTCCTATCAGCCCTTTACCAYACCAAATTTCAGCTCATGTCGATTTGACATCACCACTATCATTACTATAAAACATCTTGTTTCTTGGCGAAAGTTTTGACAAGTACTAAACCTATTTTTGTTTTGTTTTTGTTTTAGATGAGAAAATGGAGAACTRAAGGTCAGAGGAAGGCTACRTAGCAGAACCAGCCATTCCAAACGCCTACTGTCTTTTCCTGGCTACCACTGTTTGCTCTGGTTAGGTTTTAGCCATCAGGCTGCTACTCCTGATGCCTCTGCCATTCTTCAAGGACCAGAACGAATACAAATCGGGGTGCTGCTGCATAGGTATGTGATGGAGTRGTTAAAGTCCACAACCAGTTGACTTTCAAAGGAGATTATCTTGGGCCATCTGGATGGAAGAGCCTGAGTAAATCAGCTGAAAGGCCCAGTAGGAGCAGCAGAAGAAATTCTATCAGAGAGTCAATCTTTAGCCACACCTCATCTTTAGCGTAGTCTGGCCTGCCCTTCTGGGCGGTCTACCCTATATAATCTGGACTTGTCTGCTCAGCTCCCACAACTGCATCAGCCAGTTTGCTGGCAGCTCTTGATACTATCTCACTGATTCTGTTTCCTGTTTGAACTTTGACTGACACACAAGATAATGTTTCTGTTGTGTTCCTATAGTTTATTTAGTTCTTATAAGACATAAGCTTTTTGTTGGTACTACAATCTTTGTTTGTTGTCGTACTTGTACACTTGTATGCAAGTGTAGTTGATGTGTAGGCTTACATATCGGATGCTCTTGCAAACCCACAGTACATAATCTTCTATGTGAATAAGTATGTGCTAGAAGAACTAAATCACATTAGACGAGAGCAGGGTAAGATGGTGTCCCATACTCCTGAAGGACCAGGAACCTCATACAGAATGCTCACAGGAAATACATCAAGCAAAAGCAAGTCACAGGCCCAGAGGTCATGCCAGGAAGAAGCCATTGATGCATTAAGGTTATTGTATCTCTTTGTGGCACAGGATAGTCCTACAGACAGAGAACATTTAATGGCTCTAGACCCCAGGTCGTGAGCAGTGACCACAGCCACATCAAACTAAAAAAACCCCAAAACCCACCTTTTACCATTATAACACATTTATCAAGCTATAAAATAATGACTTCTAATGATGTCTCAAACAAGTTGCCAAAATACGGATCAGAAAAGTGGAAATTGAACATTATAAATTGTAAGTGATCCCAAAGCCAAGATAGGCAGAAAGCATTAGGTGGGGGTAAAAACTTTGAACTCTAGACATTTAATCTAGGTTGATTTATAYAACGATTTTTACTAACTCAACAGGTATTTAAGAACTCCTTTGTTACTAGATCATGAGATAACGTTGAAAAATAGTTTCATAGAAAGTACATTGGGACATTCTGACTCACAGGTTTATTATGTGGCATTTATGGTATATACTCTTAGGGCTCTGGRGCCCCTCACAGGGACTGGATCCACCTTCTCCATCTGGTTCCCAGAGCAACTCCCAGATGGGTGGGTAAGCATATCATAAGACTCCAGCCAGACCCACCACATCAGGAGCTCAGGGCAGGGCCTAGCAATAGTTCCTAAACTGCAGTGTGGATTTCAGACTAGCCCACGGAGCCTTGGAAACCCAGGCAGAGCTTCTGGCTGAGGAGGTCGGAGCCAGGGCCCAAACATTTACATATCTGGCGAATTCCTGGGCCACATTTTGAGAGCCAGTGTTCTATCTAGATCTGCACTCTACAGTGGCCACTGGGTGCCAGGGCTTTGCTATTTCAAATAATCTTATATTTTGGAAAACTTAAATAAATGAATGAATGAATAAATGGAGAAAGGAAGGAAGGAAGGAAGGAAGGAAGGAAGGAAGGAAGGAAGGAAGGAAGACAATCAGTTGTCCTGTTATAGTAATATACATTCTCAGGACTCAGGACTTTGGCTGCCATGTTGGATGGTGGAGATACATATGTCCCTCACTGCAGAAAGCTGATATGCAGTCAGGCACCATAAGCAGAGAAAGCTGAAGAGCCAGAGGAAAGACAGCCTAAGACAAGGTGCAGCTATGGTCAAAGGCTTTTCACCCAGTGAGCATCGGGAGGGATTTCTTCAGCTACAGTAGTTGAGTTACTCTCCAGAACAAAGCAGGAAACGCTAGAAGCAGCAGCAGGGCACACCTGGCTGCTGTGTTTCTTTTTACTCTAACTGGACTACAGGTTCGGAGAACTGAGGAACCCAGAGCCTCTGTGAGATGGATCAAGAGACAACATGGAAATCCCATAATGAACCAGCGACCATCTACCTGTCTTTCGAAATGACTCATCATGGCTATTGCTTTCTTCTACAATGAAAACTCCACCCACTGGTCTTCAGTTCTCATCTTAGCAGAACCATCAGGAGCATCTGCAACTCCATAATTATCTTCTGGAAGCCTTGCCTCTTCTGTTTCTCCACCTTCTCTCCTTTTAAACCTTCTTTTCTCTGCAACCAGTCAGTAGCTGCCCCAGTACTCAGCTCAGGAGCCTCTTCTACATTCTCTTGGTGACTGCAAGCACACCTATGAGCTTCAGTTATTTCCACCATGCTGGTGTTGTTATAACACATCTCTAGACAACAACCCTTTCCCAACCTCATACCACCCACCCACTGACCATCCCCAGGCGGAACTCACACCGGCGTCCCAGGGTATAGAAAGCCAAGATCTCCTTCTCCTATAGCCCTGCTCTAGTTCCGTGTACACATTAATGATGACAACTCTGACCTATCAGTGGCCTCGGCCCAATCCCTGAGGCACTCTAGACTTTGCTCTCAGTCACAGTCACGCTCTAAAAGCCCTTAGGCTCTGCTCCCCAGTTCATCTAGAAGTAGAGCCCTTGGCACCTCCTCTTCTGCTACCAGGTGACTCTCTCATTGCTTGATTTCTGCTGTGGACTCTGAAGTAGCCTTTCTGCCTCTTCCCTTGATGGCTGTACCCAATTCCTAGGGCTGCCCCCAACAGATGACAATAGTCACAGAATCTGAAAACACTAGAAATGTATTTCTTTTCATGTCTGGAAGCCACACGTGCAAACTCAGGGTGTCAGTTGGGTTGGATCCCTCAGGAGGAGTAGAGACAATCCATCGCATGTTGCCAGGGCTCTGGGAGCCCTTGGGATTCCTGGCTTTTTGTCACCCCCCCCCCCTCCGGAGCCTTACCTGTCTTCCTGTGACCCCTGCTTCTCTGACTGTCTTCTCCTTTACTCTCTTTTATCAGGACACTTGTCATCGGATTGAGGATCTCCTCTAATCCAGGATAGTGTCACTTTGACAGCCTTTATTGTATCGAAAAGATACTTGTTGCACATAAAGTCACATTAAGAACTTCTGGGTGGGAATATCTTCTAGCAAGACCATTCAACCTACTGTGCCACCCRAGAGATGAGTCCAACCCCGCGGCCTCCTGTAATCCTTTAGAAAGGGGGGTGCTCTAAGGGCGCCCAACTCCTTTAGGGAYCAAACTATGAGGCTTGTGTGACCGGGCTGCATATCGCTCCATTTTAAAACTCTGATCATCCAGTCAAAGGTAATGAGGGCTCTACCAGGAATCCCAAGGACTCCCAGAAGTGACGAGAAGTGGAAGCACCAGGGCATTCGGGGAGAGCATCAGGAGCACTGGGCTACTGAGAGCGACCAGGAGGTAACCTTAAATTGGCAAACTGGGAAAGGGGAAGAATTACAAACCCAGTTGTGTACAGCAGCTTCTGAGATGCACTTGAGTGGTTAATAAATCATTTCAGAAGCTCCCAAAGAGATCTGCACTGAGGAGACAGGTGTGGGAGTTACTGGCCTATAAACAGTAACCAACGCTTTGGGAGAAGACAGGAGGTCCTCGAATGCAGCCAGGAGGAGAGC
>BDUI01003751.1:92878-103253 GCA_002335545.1 Apodemus speciosus
GTTAAGAGCACTGGCTGCTCTTCCGAAGGTCCTGAGTTCAAATCCCAGCAACCACATGGTGGCTCACAACCATCTGTAATGAGATCTGATGCCCTTTTCTGGTGTGTCTGAAAATAGCTACAGTGTACTTACATATAATACATAAATCTTTAAAGAAAAACTTCTTCGTATGTGTGTATTTATGTGTTGGTATGTGCACAGGAGTGCAGGTGTCCTTGGAGATGTCAGAACCCCCTGGAGCTGGAGTTACAGGTGGTTGTGAGTTGCCCACCTGTGGGCACTGGGAACTCAGGTCCTTTTCACAGCAGGAAGCACCCTTACCTGCAGATCCATCTTTCTGGCTCCTCCTTCTTTGTAGTGAACCACTGGAAGCCCTTTCTCCTAGCTTTCAGAGGCTCTTGCTCCTGTGAGTCCATCAGCATCTCCCTGTACTGACTGATGACTCATCGCCTCTTCTTCCTCCTCCATGTTGAGAACTGAAGTCAGGGCTTCCCATATGCTAAACAAGTGCACACCCATTTGGCCACACTTCCAGGTCAACTTCTTGCTTTATTTATTTTATTAATGTTTGTTAAAATTTTAATTTATTATTATGGTATGGTGGGTGTATGAGGTGTGTCTGTGTCAGAAGATGACTCTGTTCCGCAGGTTCTCTCCCCGTCCATCTTGTCACAGGGTCTGGAGATGGGACTCGGCTCAGCGCCTCATCAGACACACTTTTACCCACCTAGCCCTCTAGTTTGGCCCTGTCTATCTAAGACAGGGTTTCTCTATGTAGCCCACGCTGACCATCTTCAACTCAAATCTTTGCTCCTAATATTTTAAGCAATTTTATTTTGTGTATGTTTCAGTATAAATGACATCAAATCCTTTTGTGGGAAGGGGGAGTATAAACTCTAAAGGAAATGATGAGAGCGGGGCTTAGTGGTATGCATYTTTCATTCCAGCAGTCAGGAAGCAGAGGTAGACAGATTTCTGGGGGTTTCAGGCCAGCCTTGTCTACTTAGGAGAGACTGAGCTACCAAGACCCTGACTTGAACAAACAAAAACAAACAAATAAATAAACACAATGAAAAATGTCCAATAAATGCGGAATAATGGGAGTCTGAGGACTTCAGTGGCATGGGGATTGATCAGAACCATTAATACAGAAAGTTAATTTCGACGTTTTAGCGTGTAGGCCTTTCTCTACCAAATAATACTGTATTTAATACTGTATTAAAGTCAGAGATGAGAAAAAAAATCTCATCTTACTTTCAATTTCTGCTAGTAAATCCCAAACACGTCCTCTAACCTTAAAATGCAGTGTGACTGATAGGTTGTCATTGTGATATTTTACTAAGCACTGAATTGAGCTTTTTTGAGCTGAACCTAAATCTGATTTTTAACAAACATGGCTCGTAGAGCTTTTGTGTTCTGAATCCTGGTAACCCCCTCTAGGGGCATCTCTTTCAGGCCGCTCAGTCCATTCACTGGGCGCGATACAAAGCGTTTTGTTCCTTTGCTCACACCAGCGCGCCATCTCCCAAGGAGACGCTGAATGCCCACTAAGTCATGCTTTCCCATTACTCATTCCTCCTTTTCTCCCAAGGTGGCGTGTGGGAGGTGTTGTGCTGGGGTTCGACAAGAATAGGCTAGGAAGCTTTCTGCTGGATACACTCATGCCTGAGCGTGGTTCCGTTCCCACCGCCGGGTTCGGTGGCTTCACGGTGTGAGCTGTTTTCCAAACGGACAATGACTCCACACCCGGCCGCTCCCATAAAATCCCAGCTCCGATGGCATCTGGACCATCCAGTCCCGCCCGGTCACTGAGCCACTTTTTGTCCCTTTACAAAGCGGGTCATTCGGCTATACAGGCGCGGCTACTACCCGCTAACACCCTTGGTGGGGGTCACCCGGGAGGGAACTCTGGACACCGGCTTCGCCCACCAGGCACGCCCGCACCCTCACCCGCATCGGCCCCCGTACCACCAGGGGGCGCTTCAGTGTCTCCGTCGCTCCGCCAGCACCTCCCGCCCTCTCTTCCAGATCCGCTTTCCTATTGGTCATCTGTCTCAAGATCTCTATCTCGATTGGTTATCCTCCGCGTCGGTCTCGGTTGCTGGGCGGGCCGAGGTGACGCGCGGCGCTCTAGCTCGGGGCGGTGTCCGGCGCAGGCGGCTTCGGGCGGAGTTTGGCGAGCAGCGACGCGGTGTAGTCAGACGGCAGTGGTCCTGGGAGGCGACAGCTCGCGTCCGAGCTTCTCTCTGCTCCTCCGCCGCATCCACCGCCGCGCCCCGGCCTCCTGCCAATCCTCGATGCAGAGCCCGGCGGCCGCGTGATGGGGCTGCGGAGCGGCGCCCTGCGGCTCGCGGCGGCCGCTGCCTGCGCTGAGGTGCGTCGGTGCCCGGCCTCCCGCGCCCCTGCGCGCCGCGGCGTCTTCTGACTCGGCCGGCTCGCCCGTCGGTACGCAGCGCGGCTGAGGTGAGGAGGCCGAGGCRGGGCGGCCGGAGGGAGGTGGGCGGTGGTGCCGCGGCGCGGGTGAAGGGGGCCGCTCCCGCGGGAGGGGCTCCGGGCAGGTGACGGGCCTGGAGGGAGCGACGCGGCCGGCCGGGGCTCCGGGTCGGCGGTGAGGAGCCTCGTCCTCAGTGGAGAGACCTGGCTGGCCGGCCGCGAGCAGCGCCCGGCTTGGGTCCAGCGGCCTGCCAGCCCCCTGCAGTGCCCTGCGCCAGCCCTTCGCTGCCCCTGGGCTGCCAGGCCCCGCTCTGTCCGCGGGCCAGCAGATCCGCCGCTGTCCCGCCGTATGTGCGCACATTGCAGCTCCGAGGGAGCCGGCCCTGCCCAGCTTGAAGCCAGCCGATCTCTCCCCTCTTCTGCTCCCTCACCCCTCACCCCCATTGTGGTTGGCATCAGGGTTCCTACTGGGAGTGTGGCAATGCCCCTGGGCCCGATGAAGGTAGCAAAGGGCATCCGACAGAGCGGAGGGCGCAAGGGCTGGACCGAGGAAGCCATGCAAAGGGAGGGGGCTTGTTGGATGCTGGCCAGATGGGAGGAAGGCTGGTGTGGGCTCGACGTTCAGCCGACCAGGATTACTCTGGCAGCCATATTGGGAGGATGATCTGACAAATCCTTTAGGAGCCAAGTCCGGTTGCTGGAAGGCACCGAGTGACAGCCCTGGCAGCTTTCAGGGTGACTGGCCGCACCAGAAGCCAAGTTGTGGGGGTTGGGAGGCCGCTCGGAGCAAGCTAGTCATTGTTCATGCAACGCAAACCCTCACCGACTGTAAATGCAAAATTGAGCTCCAAAATCACTTTTTCCTCTTTTGTGAATTGCTCTGTGAGCCTTCAGGGTAAACCGGCTCGAAGATTCCATTCTTGTTGGGGTGAAATTCAGTGTTTCTGTACTTATCATCCATATCCATTTCTACTTTGGTCCTCGAAGGCCTGTTGATGCTTAAGGCCACTTTACCATATTGGAGGCTCTCTGCCTATTGCACGTCGTGCATAGATTTGCATAGTATCTCCACATGCGGAGATKAGGTAAATCTGGAATATTCTGGTAGCAGAGATGATTCGAAGCAGTATCTCTGAGGACGCAGGTTGTCATCTTTGTGGAATCTGGAGGGAGCCTAAATTAGACTGTCAACAGATCTCATGCTTATGTACTCCCACTGTCCCAAGCAGCTGTTCTGCCAACACTGAGCATGCTGCTTTGTGTCATGATGTGCCTGCCTTAACCCAGAGAAAAGTGGGGTTCGGCTCTGAGTAACTGTTTAGAAGGGATATTATAGTGGATATTTGATTTAAAGGTTGGCATTTTGTGGATTTGGCTTAGTCATAACCAAATTTTAGCTTGCGTTCTCTTTTGAAAAGTGTGGTAGTTGGTATTGATTATGAAGTAATTGAAGTTGTTAATGTTCTATTTGAGGATAGACTTTGAAGATTACTCATCTTGATGTTTTAAAGTAGATTTAGAAATGATCAATAACTGGCTTCAGAGTGAGCCTGTAAATGTGTTTTCCTATATTTTGATCGTGCACAGGACCTGGAGCGATGGCCTGCCTCCTGCCTCTTTATGCCCTTTAATTTAAACTTCATATATTATATATATTGGTTTTGGGCAATGGGTGGGAGCTGGAGCTAACTCAGGTCTCAGACATGTTAGCTAAGCTGTCTACCACTGAGCTGTACTCCCACGCTCCGTACTCCCCCTTTTTTAAGTGCATAAGTTCTTTATTTTTTCTATTTTAATTGTCTGTCTACTTAATAACTACAAACCCAAATTCCAATGTTTTTCTATTTCTAAGAAAATTCAACATACTATTTTTTGTAATTTTTATCATTAAGCAATCTCGGCGAACTTTCAACAGACACTAATTTTTTTTTTTTTTTTTTTTTGCTTATGTGTGTGAGTGTTTTGCTTGCATGTATGTGTACTGTGTGCTTGTGTGGTGCCCACCAAGGAGAGATGAGGGTTGGATCCACTGGACCCGGAGTGGCAGGTGATTATTAGCCACTCTGGATGCTGGGAGCTGAACCGGGGTCCTCCTTAAGAGCAAAAAGTGCTTTTAACTGCTGAGCTGTTTAAAGTTAGTGGTTTTTGCAGTACATTAATAGTCAAGATATACAGAATGTTTGTTTTATGATTCCATGTCAGAATAAGAAATACCTTTAAGTATATGTAAAGAACTGAGATTAAGTATAATTTAAGCTTTTGAAAAAATTAGTCCTGATTATGAATCTGAAATGGAGGAAAGATTTCTTGATTCTGCATAGGTCTTCGTTGTTGAATATTTTTCTATAATTTATCCAATTAATTACAGTTTCTAAGGCAAAGAACAGACTGTTTTCCATCTCAACACCAGATATGAATGCACATTCTTTTTTTCTACTAAATTAGTGCAGGGAATAACTTACTGCCCAAGAAAAGTCCGTCAAYAGTTTCCAAGGCCAAAGCTTTCTAGCCTGTCTTTTTTCTGTTCTGGTCTTGTTCTGTGTACAGAATAAAGGCCAACCATGAATCCCTGCTGCCTCGTTTGTAAACCCCTTCCCAGGCTACTCACAGTGACAAGTCTCTCCCAAGAGGAAGCATATCCCTTTGGTCTTGTAAGCCRATGTGATATAATTCACAGTGCCCGAAGTTAAAGGTGTATTGTTCCTATTTCACAATGCTCTCTTTGAAAGAGGTCTTGTTTGAACAGATAGTGGTGAACGTGTGAACTCCATAAGAGAACGAATATGTACACTTCTAGAACCTTGATTTGGTCGCAGGATAGCAGACATTAAACAGATGTGGCTGTGATAGGAAGTGCTGGTAGAAAAGCTCTTGGACTTCCCAGAGGTTGTTTTGTTTTGTTTTTGTTAAGAGCTCAGTGGTTGGTTTGTTCTCATAGTGGTTAGAAGTTAATCCAGCCCACAGAGAGATTCAGGTCTTTATCCTAAAGTACTGTCAGGCCTACCATTTGTTCTTAGACTTCTTTTCTCATTGCAGTTAGTTTACTTCTAATGCACTCGGTGTACTGCTGCTTGTGCTGTAGAAACTTCTGTGATTTTTCTCTTTCTCATGCTGTATAATATTAATGATTTTATGATTGTGTATGGCTGTATATGAGATGCAGGTTAAAAGACTAAAATCAATGCTTGCTTCCGCAGCACATATACTAAAAGACTAAAAACATCTCTTAGATACAAAACCTTCTTTTGGTTGGCTGGGCTGAGGACTGAACTTGTTAGGCAAGTGCTCTACTAAATCCCCAGCCTCATAAAGCTTTTCCATTTTTATTTTACAGTTTAAAAATTTCATGTTGTTTACAACAGAGCTTGTCATTCAGTTATATAGTGTTCTGTCATTTTCTCCTTTGGTAACTTGTGTGCCTTTCGGCTTAGTTTTCCCTCGAATTCAAATTTTATTGTTATTTTTATGTTGCTAGGCATTGTAGCCTGGACTTTGCATATGCTGAGCTAGGGAATCTATCCTGAGTTAAGGCCTTGTACAGATTTTTCGCATCATCTTGGCAGATGTCAGTGACTCTATAAATAAACAGTAGCAGCAGCAAAAGGAGAAAAGTATTGTACTCATACYGAACGGTTTCTGTCTATCAGGAGACTCTCTGTAAGCATATTTATTAACCTAATTCATAGACAGCCATGCCCAGTAGATACTGTTAAAGTTCTTTCTCATGTAAAGAAATTGAAACATGCAAAACTTCCCTACCATGACTAGATCTAGGTTCCGAACCACTGTGCTGAACTTCTTTTAAAAACTACCCTTCCCTTAAAATTCCTTCACTTCTCAAGCACTGGCTGGGTTCTTTTCTGGTTACTATTGGGCCACATCTTCTAACGTCATCACTTTCAGATCTCGAATTTGCTGTCTGATCTTAAACCCTGGCAATTTAGAGTTCTCACTCCTGTAGTCTTTTTGCTGGTACATTCCATGTTGAGTCCCCAAGGCTTAGTTTCTTTGTTTCCTATACTGTGACGTCTGTGCTCTTTTCTTACGATATCGACATTTGCTGTTTTAAGTTCTTTACTCTTCTGAAGAGCCACTAGACACATGCCAGCTTGAGCCTTTCCTGCGATYCATTCCTTCCATCCTTACTCTGTTTCATGGAAAAGCCTCACATAGGGCTGGGGATGGTGCCACCAGCAGTATGGAGCCCTCAGTTTGACTTTGATGTTTGCTGAAGCAGGTCTGCGTGGTCCTGTCARGATGTTCACAGTGGCTTGACACCTTCCACTGCCTCTGCTAAGCAGAAAATGTATCTACCACCTCACAGGAAAAAAGGCACGTGCTCCTTTAGCGTCTCCCTTTCTCTTTACAAACCTCCCCGCCCAATTTTTCGTTCCTCTAGCCTGGGAAAGGTTATTCTCCCTGACTTCAGCTAATCCTGTGGCCTGTGCTGTGTGTCCCTGGCTCCTAATCTTTTGGGATTTGTTTTATTGGGTGCTCCTTCTGCTCCCTTACTGGCTTTCCCCCACTGCTCCTTTAACATGCCCGGCAGTTCTACCTTAGCTCATGCTCTCTGCAGCCTGGATTGTTCCTTTTCTCTAATCTGCTCGGCTAACTCCTTCACCTCTTTCAGATTGTTGCTTAAATCTTACCACCTCAACGCGCCCTCCCCTGACTGAGCTGCTTGGCTGCACACCACCTCGCCTCCTGGTTTTCCTTCCCTCCCTCAAGTACATGCATAGTTCTCAGCTTTAATGCCTCTTCCCCAATGGAATGAGAGTTTCTCCAACAGGGATTCCCTAGGATGTGTATGCAACACGTTGACTAAAGCACACAGGAGTGCACAGCCACGTATTACGGTCAGCACGAGTGGCTCTGGAGTCCCCCGCTCTCTGATAGTGTTCTTGTTCAGGTTTCCAGCCTTTATTGCTGGGAGGTGAGGGGAGCGGCATGCGCACTCCATATCATACTCTGCAGTGTCTCTTACTTAACTTCCTCTGTCCTTGAACTTTTGCCTGCTTTTGTTTTGTGGGGCCGGTTGCAGTCCCCTGGGTCCCCCGTGTTCCTGTCCACACACACACACAGCCACCCAGCTCATTAAATACAGAGTTTTGTATACATTTTAAAGGCTTGCTGTGTTGGTTTTGGTTTTGGTTTTAAGAACTAGCAGTCGGATTGTATGACATACATCCAAGCTAAAATAAATAGAAAAATAAGCCATTATGAGAAAATTTTTATACTTTGTAATACTTACTGCCTTGGAAAGTATTTGAGTAAATTACTATAAGCGCCACATATAATAAAGACTATTGAAATGTAAGTAAACAAAAATCTTGTGTACAGAGGGATAGCTAAAAATACAGCTTGCCTGGACTAATAGTTTAGTTTAGAAATTAAAGCAAAAAGGAAAAGGTAAATCATAGTTTTTAAATGCTAATTTTTTTTTTTTTTTTTTTTTTTTTTTTTTTTTTTTCGAGACAGGAACTCACTCTGTAGACCAGGCTGGCCTCGAACTCAGAAATCCGCCTGTCTCTGCCTCCCAAGTGCTGGGATTAAAGGCGTGCACCACCACCGCCCGGCTTTGAATGCTAAATTTTAAAGTGGGTCAGGTATTAGTGCATGCCTGTAAGCCCAGGACTCAGGAGCCTGAGGCAGGAGGAGGTAAGCCCGTGCATAGACCCTGTTTGAAAAAACCAAACAAAATTCTAAAGACAGTCCAAGGGGCAGGTGTTGAGTCATCCTGGTACAAAGATGTGTGCCTGTTGTAGTGGTGTGTATACCTTCTGTCCCAGCACTTGTAAGGCAGAGGCAGATCTCTGTGAGTTTGAGGCTAGCCTGGTCTACATAGTGAGTTTCAGGACAGCCAGAGCTACATAGACCCTGTCTCAAAACAACAACCAAACAATGCTTTTAAAAACTGATCTACAGGCTGGCAAGATGGCTCACTGGAGGGCGCTTGTCACTAAGCCTGGTGACCCGAGTTTGGTTCAGCACTCCTGCAAGTTGTCCTCTGACTACCACACAAACAAATATAAAAAACAAAATATTAAAAAGTGAATTAAATATAAAAAAAGAGAGAATGGGGGTGGACTCAAATTGTTTACAAACATATACTGTTCTTGCAGAGGTGTTGAATATGGTTATTAGCATCTACACTGGGTGGCCCACAGCTGCCTGTAACTCCAGCTGCAAGGGGTAGACACCCTTTACTGCACTCAGTACCTGAACTCACAGTCCACATACCCCTGTAGCCCTGTAGACACACACACACACACACACACACACACACACACACACAAATGCAAAATGTTTTTAAAAATCTAAATTCACTTGCTTTTCAAGCTGGGAATATAGTATTATAACTAAACTGTTTTTAATGAAAAATATAATAATTTCCATTTAGAATACTTTATTTTAAGCTGATGAACCAACCATAGGGACTATTTTCCTCTAATCTATGGGTGTCTCCCTTAAACCCTGAGGCTGGAGATAGAATCTAGGGCTTTGTGCGTATTAGACAAGCACTCTACACACAACTGGGCTGCACCTCCAACTCCTGTTTCTTGAGGTGTTTCTTGATTTCTGAGAAAAAACAAAAAAGCCATGTCAGCAGTGCAAAGGAAGATTCTGCATCTYGTAGTTGCAGGATATATGTCTGGTAAATCTAAAAATTCTATCAGGTTATTTTAGACAGTGGTTAAAAGAAAACAGTTGGAGAGCCTGGCCAAGCCTATTCAACCACATTGGAAATTGAAAATCTCATCTGCCAGAGACTGTTCCTGTGTCATCTGACTCTTGGCAGTGAGTTAGGATTCGAAAAGCAGCATTCCCGACACGGGATCTAGTTTGCACTTTCACAGACTGGCTGGAGAATTGAAGACCAAAATGCACACATACCCTTTCCTTTCTGCCTCCCCCTCTCTTTCTGTCTTCCCCCCAACTCCCACACTCTTACTTATTGGGGCCATTTTACAGGTATAGCCATGGTCCTAAGACTTGCTTCTCCTTTATTGAGGTTATTAGATATAGAGGAATGCACAAATATTTATAGAAAGGGATTATTCTTAGTATCTCTCTTTTTTTAAAGATTTATTTTTATGTACACCTGCATGCCAGAAGAGGGCATCGGATCCCAGCATAAATGGTTATTAGCCACTATGTGGGTGCTGGGAATTGAACTCAGGACCTCTGGAAGAACAGATTACTCTCAACTGTTGAGCCATCTCTCCAGCTCCATAGTATCCCTTTTTTAATTTTTAAAAATGATTTATTTTTAGTTTATGTACATTGGTGTTTTGCCTGCATGAGTTTCTGCCAGATCCCTTGGAATTGTAGTCACAGGCAGTTGTGAGCTGCTGGGAAGAGGTGCTGAGCCATCTTTCCAGCCCCTATTTGTAGTATGGCAAAGGGTTCTCTACTGTAGAAGTTTCCTTCACTTTGTAATATGTTTGTTTGTTTGTTTGTTTGTTTGTTTGAAATGTAGTCTAATTCACTGTAGGCTAACTGTGAACTCCTGCGTAGTAGGCTGCTCTTGGATTCCTGGTTCCCATCTGCTTGCCTTCCCTTCTCAAGTGGATGAGCTACCCTACCCAGCTCATTCTTGTTTCTTTTTTTTAAAAGGTAAGGGCTCATGCTGCACAGGTTAGCACTCACTCTCTACTCTAGATTAACCCCGATTCCCGTTCCTCCTGCCTCTACCTCCCAAGTGCTGTGACTACAAGTGTGTGCCACTTTACATGACTTTTTTGTTTGCTTTGTTCTTTAAATTACAGATCATTCCTTGAAAATACAATTTAGTCACAGGCATGGCAGTACATGCTTTTAATCCTAGCATTCAGGAGGCAGAGGGATCTCTGTGACTTAAAGGCCAGCCTGGTTGTATAAATTCCAGGAAAGTCAGAGCAACATAGTGAGACTCTGTCTCGAAAAAAATTATATATATATA
>BDUI01003752.1:59192-64192 GCA_002335545.1 Apodemus speciosus
AGGTTGCCTGTAGGCAAGTCAGTGGGGCATTTTCTTGATTGATGATTGATGTGGGGGGACCCAGCCCACTCTGGTCAGTGCCCCACCCCCACCCTGGGCAAGTGGTTCTGGGTTGTATAAGAAAGTAGGTAAAGCAAGTCATTCAGGCCAAGTCAATAGGCAGTGTTTCTCCATGGTCTCTGCTTCACTTCTTGCCCCCAGATCCTGCCTTGCCCCTCCCCCCACCAACTGTGACCTGGGGTATATAAGCCAAATAAACCTTTTCCTTTCCAAGCTGCTTTTGGTCATGGTCCTTACCACAGAGTAGAAACCCGACTAAGATAATCACTAATACTATCTATTGTTTTTCTTGTTTGGTCTTATCTTAAGGAATGTATTTCAGGCTCCCTTTACAATCTGGATATAATTTTCTATGATTTCTCATTTGTAAGATCAAAGCAGTTTGAAAACATAGGGCAATGCCTGAACCCCAGGCTGGGAGAGATGGGAAGATTAAAGACTACCTGAGATCCTGCCTCAAAGCAAATAAACAGCAAAGTAGCTTGAAACGCCAAAAATGTCTCTGCATCAGAGGTCAAAGGAATGTGCTCTTTCTGAGTCCCTTGCCACGGGTGTGAAACGGACCGTATTGTGGAAGTTGACCAAACATTTCAGTGAYGGTAGCAAAATACCCTATTTACAGTAGTATGATATGGAAATCAACACTCATGTAACATGTTTTCTAAACAGCTTTTATTTTTGATTTTAGGTGCTATTTTAAGAATACTTCTCTCCACCCTCCCCACCCCCACGCACATTCTTTTCTTTTGGACACTTTTTTTTTGTTATTGTCGGTTTTTGCATTCTTGAAATAAGGTCTCGCCCTGTACCCTACAGTTCTCAATCCTCTTGACTCTGCTTTCGGAGTGCTGGGGCTGTTGGCAGAAGCCTCCGAGCCCAGCCTAGAGGGCTGTCTTCAAAGACCATTGCCCTTAGACAGACGGCAGACCTTAAAATTTCTCTCTCCAGGAGAAAAAGGAAATGACTAAGAAAAACATTTCTTAATCATTAACGTTAACGTTAAATTGAGTATACACCCAAGGGGAGGCAGGCAGGCAGGCAGGCAGGCAGACAGACAGACAGACAGACAGACAGACAGACAGACAGACAGACAGACAGACAGACAGAGGGAAAGCATTGAGAGAGATGGAATTCGCAACAGATTGCATGACATTTGAGTAAGGCCTGAGGAAGGACAGAGAAGTCACACTGGCGTCGGGAGCATTGTGTTCCGAACAGAAGGATCAGCATGTCTCAGATCTCGGAGATGAGAATGCCTAGTGTCTCAGGAATTGCAAACAGTCGATGCACCGAGAACTCAACAGATTTTTGCTGACTGTGCCCAGTCCAACACAAGACCTCTGGCTTTTCCTTTTGTGGAGTAAGGAACCATAGCAAGAGTTATAATTATTGAGCTGAATGTCATCATCTAACTTGAATTAGAACAATTAGTAAGGCTGGGACGCTGAAAAAATCAAGCAAAAGAAGCAGGGGTGCAAGTAGGGACATACAGTGCTGATCCAACAGGGCTCTCGATGGCCGAGCCTGACATGGCAGCGGAGCAGTACAAACCACAAGGTACTAGAAGTGTGGTGAGGTCAGCGCGTTAGAGATTTCTGACCAATCAGCGTTTACATGTATAAAGTGGGGCGGGACTGGTGCTGACTGCACCAATGGAAATGGAAAACTGGGGTTGTCCTTGGGCTTGCATGCTTGCTTCCATTCGCCCACCTCTCSGAGGACCTCTGCTTCTCAGAGATTCTAATCAATGGCTTAAAAGGCCAAGGAGATACACTCTGCTCTTATTTACTTACTTTGGACCTCTCAAGAGCTGCTCGCGATAAAGAGTATGTTTGCAAAACGAACTCTCTGATTATGTGCTTGAAAGGGAAAGGTACCACGGGGAGCTGAAATAATATTTGTCAAGTGGAAATGCATTCTCTGTGGTGCATGGGTAAGCAAGATTTCAGCCAAGAAAATTGTTTTAGCTTTGTGCAGTGTTTAGGAGATAAAATATTTTTGAATCTGAAAACCTGTATCACGTTCAACTCCTCTGGCTGCTACAACAGTTCCTGTTGCTTTAGAACTGCTTTTCTTATTCGAAGTACACTTGAGATGGCATTTCCCTGCTCTATTCATTACCAGATGGTTCAGTAAGAAACTAACTAAGCTGTTTTGTTAACGAGCTACATGAATCAAGAACATTTAGTTGACTGGAAAAGATGGTTGCTACTACGTCGAGAATGCCCCTAAGCCCCTCCTTGCAGAGCCTGAAGTGTCTCAACGGCAAGGGACTGAGAAGCATCTAAATGTGGTCTGTGAATAGTTCCCGTATGCTGGTCACTGATAATCAGTATTGATTAGCACAGATGAGCGCAGAATTTAAATGGCCGCGTCTGAAATTCCTAAGATTGTTTTCATGGATTTAAATGTTATGAGGGATGGGTGCTGTATGAGAGGGTGTGGTCTGTAGCCCAGGCTTGCCTTGAACTTGCTCTATGTCTGGCCATGACCTTGAACCTTGACCTTTCAAGCTCTACTTCCCAAGTGCTGGAATTACAGGCCTATGCCATCATGATGGAAACTGATTCTTTGTGTATGCTAGGCAAGTGTCCCACCGATGAACTACAGGACCGGAGTTCAATGTCTCCTTGTTTGGTTGGCCGGCTTTTAGTTTTGTTTGTTTTACAAATGTCTCCCAGGGCAATTTCACATCTTGTTTCCCATAAAGTCTAACCTTCTGCTGTCAGTGATGAACACTTGAGTTTGTTCTCATTTGAGACAGGCATCCTTCTGACCTGCCCCTCAATTTGCAGTGATCCTCCTGCCTTTGTCCCCTGAATTCTGAGATTACAAGTGTGCATAGCAAGCCCATCAGATTGAAACCTCTGACCCAGGCATAGCTCAGTGGCAGAGTATTTGCCTAGGATAAGCAAAGCCCCAAGTTCAGTTCTTAGGATAGAGAGAAAGAAAAAGGAAGGAAACAGATCTCTGCTCTGAGACTTACTGTGCTCAGCTCCCAACGCTGCCTTTAGCTTTTGACCGATGGGGAAGCTACTCACCTAATAGAGATGATGATCGTGTCTACATCATGGGTCCGTTGTGAGGACTGTATGAACTTGTCCACAAGAGCAATGACCACCCACTGCATGATACACAATAATAGGCAACGTATTCATGTCAGCTATAATTAAAGGCTACAGTAGAAAAGTAATATTTAGTATTCACTCCTCTCGTGGGAATATATAACTCCATCTGGTTCATGAGTTCAGTGAGCATCCTGTAGTCTTTACTGTATTAAAAACATTGAGCTATTTTAAGATTGGTATGTATAAAAGGATTAGTGTGTACTCTCATGGGTTAATGAACCAAATGCTCTAAATATACGATTGACTGACCTATGTAAGTTACTGTCATCTGCCAGGGGACATGGCCCCACAAGCAGAGTGAAGTTTTACTTAGCTCACGGGTTGGTTCTGGGTATGTGTGAGTACAGGTATGCATGCGCACATGTGTGTACATGCATGTGTGAGTGCACATGAGAGTATTTCAAAATGTTTCTACATTAACCTTACTTGACAAACTGAAAGAAGAACATAGAAAATGAAAGTCAGGTTTAAGAGAACCCAAAGAGTGTAAAGAAGTAGATGCCAGCTGACTGTGCTAGATCATGTCTGTAAGACCCGCACTCAGAAGGCTAAGGTAGAAGTCACTCAGAGGGCCAGCCTCCGCTACAGAGTGAGACCCTATTTTCAGCCAACCAACCAACCAACCAACCAACTACCAGGGAGGAGAAAGAAGAGAAGGAGAATGTTGAAAGACAGTGTTTCTGAGGCACCAGGATCAACAACCAGGTAAAGCCAGGAACGGAGGCATGGTTCGGTGTAAGGAAGAAGTCTCCAAACCAAGTAGTCATGATATCCTGGAAGGAAGGAAGTMCTCTTCTGCAAGGCAGGGCCTGAGCAAGTTGTAAAGTCTCTCCTCTTAAGACCATTGAAAGTTTCTAGACAGTTTTCTTGAAATTAATTTGTAGACTAAAATTCTATTCCATTTTTTTAGCTCATATTTCAACAAAGAAAACTATGATAAAGAGCTTTATCCTTAGCTTGATGGAAATGCAGAAGGATGGTAAAGCCGGTGCCTTAGCCAAGAGGAGTTTGCACACTAACAGGAGAGTTTAGAACATAGTAATAGGCTTTACAAAGATAATAATGACTCACTACTTCTGCAGGGCTTGGATGTAACTATACGGATCAGACCGTGGACACAGACGATGGAGGGCAGAGGCTTAGGAACCCTGGCCCTTYACTTCAGACCATGTAGGAGAAGAATTTTTCAGTGGTGTCTGAGACGAGCTGACCTGAAAGGCAGTGTGAGGACAGCTGACAGGTCAGAGAGGGCTGTGACCTGACGCGCTCAGGAAATCTGGAAAGGGAGAAACAGGTTGGCAAGCAGTTTGGGCAAAGAGCCAGGAAGTTTGCTGCCTCGTGCCCACAAATGATATGTGTTTCCTCRTGGACCRGGAGAGGTCAGGAGCAAATGAGAAGCGACTCGCACTCTCCAGGCTCCTGAGGGGGCAGATGAGTCTGAGCAGCCACAAGCTAAAGTAGACAGCTTCCTAGGTGAATCCAGAAGGGTTACAAATTACCTCCGAGAATGCAGAGAAACGCTGCATGTCTCAGTTGTTGCTGAGATGACATACAAAGACCAAAAGCCACGCGGGAAAGAGAGTTCATTTCATCTTAGAGCTCCTAGGTAGCATGCTGTCATGGAGCAGGTCAGGGCCAGCACTGAGAGGCAGGGACTGAAACAGAAGCTGTGGAGGAAGGCTGCTTACGACTTGTTCCCTCTGGCTTAGCCTGCTTTCTTAGACACTCCAGGACACCCTCTCCAAGAAGGGCACCACCCACAATGGGCTGGCTCCTTCCAAATCACTCGTTCACCAAGAAAATGCCCTACAA
>BDUI01003752.1:66692-69625 GCA_002335545.1 Apodemus speciosus
CGCTGAGCTGGCCAGACAAGCCCTCTGTAGGTATCATTGGAATCAAGAATTTTCCCTGTGCTTCTGGAAACCAAAGATGTCCTTTTATAGCTCTGACAAAGGGAGGCACAGTTATTTGTTGTGGTTCAGCTATTTCTCTTTCACAGACAGTCTTTTTTCATAGTAAAAAAAATAAAAATAAAAAAAAATTAACAACTTCTCTCTCCCTGACAAGGCAGGCAGAGCGTCTTTTCCCTGTGCGATTGTCAGACTGGCCGTGGGTGGACCCCGGGTGGATCCCGGCCTTCAGAACACAGACCTTACTGTCTTTGTGTCTTTAGCTCATAGAACAGCGTTCGGCACTATTAGATATTTCATAAAAGATGTTAAATAGGTTTATGAATCTATGCATGAGTAATATAAAATATGCATAGATCTTGTCAAATTATAAAATGTAGATGTAGGTTAAAGGTGGCGAAAGCTACTGCCACCCTTGCTGGCTCTATGATAAAGAGAGTTTGCCCAGAGCTCTGGATTAAGATAAGGACATTAATAGAAACAACCCCTGCCAGGGTGCAACCTCAAAGGCAAGTTTTGGTGACTCCAAGGGGAGACCCAACCTCTACTCTGTGGATATCTTTACTCTTCATACACAGATCAAGGCTCAGTCGTCTCCCATGGTAGGCCCCTGTGTGGCGTGGGGAGGAAGGGCATGCTGAAAAACAGACCGGCTGAGCCTGAGACATTGCTCAAAGCCAGTGCTGGTCATGTAGTCAGAGAAGAAGGAAATGGTTGGAAACTGGGAAATTTGAATGTATCTTCAAGTCTGGCTTTTTATTCAACAAGGTCTTCTCTCTCTCTCTTTCTCTCTCTCTCTCTCTCTCTCTCTCTCTCTCTCTCTCTCTCCTTTTCTTTAATTGGATATTTTCTTTATTTACATTTCAAATGTTTTCCCCTCTCCAGGTCTCCCCTCTAGAATCCCCCTATCCCATCTCCCTCCCCCTGCCTCTATGAGGGTGCTCCCCCACCCACACACCCACCCACTCCTGCCTTCCCTCCCTGGCATTCCCCTACACTGGGGCATCGAACAACCTCAGGCCCAAGGGCCTCTCCTCCCACTGATGTCCAACAAGGCCATCCTCTGCTACATATGTGGCCGGAGCCATGGGCCGGAGCCCTCCACGTGTACTCTTTGGTTGGTGGTCCAGTCCCGGGGAGCTCCAGGGGGTCTGGCTGGTTGACACTGTTGCTCCCCCCATGGGGCTGCAAACCCCCTCAGCTCCTTCAGTCCCTTCTCCAACTCCTCCATTGGGGACCCCATGCTCAGTCCAATGGTTGGCTCTGAGCATCCGCCTCTGTATTTGTCAGGCTCTGACAGAGACAGCCCTATCAGGCTTCCATCTGCAAGCATTTCCTGGCATCCACAATAATGTCCGGGTTTGGTAATGGTATGTGAGATGGATCCCCAGGTGAGGCAGTCTCTGATGGCCTTTCCTTCAGTCTCTGCTGCACACTTTGTCTCTGTATTTCCTTTTGTGAATATTCCGTTACCCCTCTAAGAAGCACTGAAGCATCCACATTTTGGTTTTCCTTCTTCTTGAGCTTCATATGGTCTGTGAATTGTATCTTGGGTATTCTGAGCTTTTGAATTAATATCCACTTATTAGTGAGTGCATATCATGTGTGTTCTTTTGTGACTGGATTACCTCACTCAGGATGATATTTTCAAGTTCCATTCATTTGCCTGTGAAATTCATGAAGTCATTGTTTTTAAACGCTGTCTCTCTCTCGTTTCTTGAGACAAGTCTCATGTTGTCCTGTCTTGCCTCTAACACATAATGAAGCCAAGGCTGACCTTGATCTCCTATTCTCCTGACTCCAGCTCCTAAGTGCTAGGATCATAGGCAACACTACCATGCCTGGTTAAGAAACAATGCTTTGAAACTTTGATCCTTTCAAAGTTGACTCAATTTTTTCCTTGGTGTTGCTTCTTTCTTTCTTTCTTTCTTTCTTTCTTTCTTTCTTTCTTTCTTTCTTTCTTTCTTTCTTTAATTCTTCCTTTCCTTCTTCCTTTCTCTCTCTTTCCCTCTCTCTCTCCCCTCTCCCTCCTTCTCTCTTTCTTTCTTTCACTCTTCCTTTCCTTCCTTTCTCTCTTTCCCCCCTCTCTCCCCCTCCCTCCCTCTCTCTCCCTTCCTTCCTTCCTTCCTTCCTTCCTCCCCTCTTCCTCCTCCTCTTCTTTTACAGTTTGTCTAAGCAAGTCTCACGTAAACAGGAGTGAATAATGGGAACATTAAAGGCTAGCTAGCAGCTAGTGTCCTAGAAAAGCAGAAGAGTAAAGGGTGAATAAAACTTCCAGCAAGCCACACCGCTCTGGATTATTCAAGCAGAGTGTTTAGCAAGCACAGAGGAATGTTGTGGAGAAGGCCTCTGAAAGACTCTGGAATGAAATAAATATTAAAAAGAAAAACGGAGCCAAAATGCAAACGAGACTGGCAGGGTGGCCCCCTTAGAGACTCCTGTCTCACACAAGAGCTCGCTGGCTCAGGCTTACCTTCCCAGCGGGCACTTGAGAGGCTGCGCGGGTAGGATTACCCAGGGTTCAGCTCGGGCTACAGAATGAGACCGTCTCTCTAAAACAAGAGGGAGAAAGAGAGGGAGGTGGTCAGAGAGAGACAGGGACAGAGACACAGACACAGAGAGACAGAGAAAACTCATGTCATGTGGTCTTCATCACATTGATAGATTCCGAGAAGAGAGGGGCCTGTTCTTCCTTTACACCGGCGACCCCTTCGGAGTAGCTTTTATTGCCTTCAGTGGACCAAAATAAGGCAAGCAATTAAAAGCCTCTCAGAAAAAGTAAAAGTAAAAATTGTAGGAGTTCACGGCTCGGCTCACTTCTTTTTGTTCTTTCTTTCTTTCTTTCTTTCTTTCTTTCTTTCTTTCTTTCTTTCTTT
>BDUI01003752.1:105389-119034 GCA_002335545.1 Apodemus speciosus
TATATATATATGTATATGTATGTGTATATGTATATGTATGTATGTATATATATGTATATATGTATATGTATTCCATCTATTTGCCTGAAAATTTCATGATTTTGTTGTTTTTGACAGATAATTAATAATCCATTGCGTACATGTATCACACTTTCTTTATCCATTCTTTGGTTGAGGGACATCTAGGTTGTTTCCAGTTTCTGGATATTATAAATAAAGCTTCTATGAACATAGTTGTGGAAGTGTCCTTGTGATAGGATGGAGGGTCCTTTGGGTCTATTACCCAGGAGTGGTGTAGCTAGGTCTTGAGGTAGATTAAATTCCAACTTTCTGAGAAACCCCCATCTTGACTTGCAAAGTCCAGCCAGTGTTTTTAAAACATAAAATGTCATTATACTGTATGTCATGAACAGGTCCTCTGATAGCTTAATCCCCAAACTTTCACCAAATAGTACTTCAACTACAGTTTTTCTTCAGGAAGCATAACTTAAATTGTTAGGGTTCTATTTATTGAAAAGAATGAGGGCTGCCCCACCTCTCTACACAATACACTACACACCATCTCATAGAGTCCTACCTAGAAGCACAGGAAGGTCCTCCGGACCCATTATACCTGCCTGCCTATTAGTCACCCAATGAACAACACCATCTGGTACTGCATGGTGCCCATTCTACTAATTTGACCACCTAGTAGTCATCCATCCACCATGCCACCCAGCATCTCTAAAGTCTCACCAGTAGCTCCAGGTAAAGGCTTCTAGAGTCAAATGAACACCCAGGGACCATAGCATCCTCCAGCCCACTCCATCGAAGAATGATGTGACATYCTGTGCCCCACCCACAAGGGACATTATCCATTCCTACTCTGATCTCATTCACTGATACCCAAGGATGATTTGTAGAACCTGGTGGTCCCCCACAAACTTCTAAAGAATGGCAGCAAGAATTTTCTAAGCCAATAGAAGGTTTCCTTCTAGGCTTGGAATTTACACCGATCCCTGGCTGAGCTGAGACCACTTCTCACCCCTTACTTGTACATCAACCCATAGGATATTAAAATTCTAAATGCTGGTAAACTAAATATATGGGTACCCACTTTCATAACAGAAACATCATTAGATCTAAATCACAGATTGATCCTAACACAGTTATAGTTGGCGACTTCAATACTACACTTTCAACAATAAAGTCATTCAAGTGAATATCAGAGAAACTCTGGAGTTGAATGGCATCATAAGACACAGAACTCTACCCAAACACAGAAGAAACCACTTTTTGCTCAGCTACCCATGGAACTTTCTTGAATATTAGGATACAAAGCAAGTCTCAAAAAATACAGGAAAATTGAAATCACATGGTATACCATATCTGACCACAAAGAAATCCAGTTTTATATCAACATTAGAAACAATGGAAATTATACAAAACTATGGAAACTAAACAATAAACTACTGAATGAAGATTGGGTCAAAGAAAGAAATCAAGACATTTAAAACTTCCTAAAATTTAATGAAAATGAAAAAAACCAACATACCAAAATCTAGGGCACAATGAAGGCAATCCTAAGAAGAAAGTTTGTAACTCTAAGGGCCTATGTTTTTTTTTTTTTTAAAGGAAGGATCTCATATGTGGTGGCCTGAAAGAGAATGGCCCAGACAGGCTCATATATTTGAATGTTTGGTCTCCTCTTGGTAGAACTGTTTGGAAATGATTCGAATGTGTGGCAGTTTTGGAGGAGTTGTGTCACTGGGGGAGGGCTTTAAGGTTTCTAAAGCCCCTGCCTATCCCAGTCTTCCACCATCTCTTTCTGCCTTCTATTTGTGAATCAAAATGTTAGCCCTTAGTTACTGCTCCAGTACCATGCCTGTCTGCCATGTGATGGACATGGACTCTAACCCTCTGAAAATGTAAGCTCAAAATAAACTCTTGCTTCGATAAGATGCCTCCTTTACGGTGTTTTCTTATAGCAATAGAAAAGTAAGTAAGGGGGCTGGAGAGATGGCTCAGAGGTTAAGACCACCAACTGCTTTTCCAGAGGTCCTGAGTTCAATTCCCAGCAACCACATGGTGGCTCACAACCATCTGCAATGGTATTCGATGCTGTCTTCTGCTGTGTCTGAAGACAGTGACAGTGTACCCACATATATGAAATAAATATGGCTGGAGTGGGGCCAGAGCAAGTGGGGCCAGAGTGAGCAGGGCTGGGGGGCGGGGAGAAAAGTAACTGAGGCAGCACTGAGTACGGTCATAAGAGGATTACAGCGCTGAGTACCTATGTAAAAAACCGGAGAGGTCTCATACTATGACTAAATGTTGAACCTGAAGGTTTTGAAGAAATAAGAACAAACAACACCCAAGAGAACAGAAGGAACAAATAACAAAAGCCAAACCTGAAATTTGTAAAATAGGAAAAAAAATGATACAAAGAATCGAGGAAACACAGCTGGTTCCTTGAGAAAAAAAAAATACCAAGATTGACAAACTTTGGGTCAAATTAGCCAGAAGTAAGAGAGAAGAACTAGATTAGTAAAATTAGAAGCAAAAATGGAAATCTTGCAACAGATATTAAAGAAACTAAGTCATAAGAACACACTTAAAAAGATCTATATTCTGTTAAACTGGGAAAGCTAGACAAAATGCATGCATTTCTATATGTATGCCCTACCAAAATTAAATCAAGATAAAGTAACTCAAATCGACCTTTAGTAACCAATAATGATAGAAGCAGTAATTTAAAATCTCCCAACTAAAAACCCCAGAGTCAAATGGGTGCGTTCAGAATCCCATTCAGAGAACTAACACCAATACTCCTCAAACTAGCCTATAAAATAGAAAGGGAATGTCCTCCTCCAAACTCTTTTAATGTAGTYGTATTACCCTAATACCAAAAACAGACAATGTGGAACAATTAACAGAAATCATAGGCCAATATCTCCGATAAACATAGATGTAAATTTATTCAATAAAACACTTGAAAACCAAACTCGAGAACACGTCAAAAAAGCTTATTGGCTAAGCTTAAGTCTGCTTCATATCAGAGATGCAGGGGTGGTTTAAGCRCGCAGATAAGTAAATGTAAAATATCACATGAATATACTCAAGGATAGAAATCACATAATCAATTCATTTGATGAGAAAAAATTTTTGATACAATTCAACTTCCTTTATGATAAAAGTTCTAGAGACTAGATGATATTAGAGACATRGTTAAACACAATAAAGGCAACATACAATGAGCTTATAGTGAATATTTTTCTAAACAGATAAAACTCAAAGTATTTTCGCTAAGATCAGAAACAAGACAAGAGTGTCCACATTTTCCGCTCCTGTCCAATATACTGTATGAAATCTTAGCTAGAGTAGTAAGATGCATGAAGGGGACAAAGGGGATACAAATAAAAAAAATAAGTCAAGATACCCTTATTTGCAGATATTATGATATTATACATACAAGAACCCTAGAGATTGCTAGAAAATTATTATAGCTAATGAAAACATCCAGGAAAGTAGCAGGATACAAACTTAACACACACCCACATCAGTAACTTTCATTAGAAAGATAACAAACATACCAAGAAAGAAATGAGGGAAACAAGGAAACAATCATATTCAAAACAGCCTTAAAAATATCTTGAGATAAATCTAACTAAGGAAGTGAAAGAATTGTACAAAGACAATGTTAAAACATGGAAGAAAGAAAAAGAACACATGAGAATATGGAAAGACCTCTCATGACCATGGATTGTTTTTTTTTAATTAATACTGTGAAAATGACCATCGGACCAAAAACAATATACATATCCAATACAATACCAGTCAAAATTCCAATGACATTTGACAAAAATTTGAAATAATCCTAAATTTTACATGGAAACACACACAGAAACGATGGAGGAGGATGAAACCCAGGATAGTCAAAACAATCATGAACAATGAAAGACTTGCTAAGGTAGCACCCTCCTTTGTTTTAAATTATAGTATAGGGCTATAGCAGTCAAAACAATGTCATCGTTTTAATGTTATTAATAATGTTACTTTAAACTCCCAGACTGATCAGTGAGATAGAACTGAGGACCCAGATATAAGTCCACACATCCATGCCGCCTGACTTTTGATGAAAAGCCTAAAAGTATGCAGCAGATAAAAGAGAGCATCTTCACCAATCAGTGCTAGTTAACCTGGGCAGCTGCACAGAGAAGAATGAAACAGCATCCCCTCTTCCACCCCACAACTCAACTCCATAAATAAGACAGGATAGCCCAAATCTGATAGAGGAGAAATGTGCATGAACATACGCCATAGGAAAAAACTTTCTGAACATGTATTGAGACTAACAGCTGACAAATGGGACCACGCGAAACTAAAAAGGGTTTGTAAAGGAAAAAGACACCAGCATCTGACTGAAGAGGAAGCCCACAGAATGGGGGAAAGCTTTATAAACTGTACATCTGACCAAGAGTTCATATCTATAATATCCAAAGAACTCGTAGACATAACATCAAGAAAATAAACAGCCAGATTTGAAACGGGGACATGGAACTAAACGAAATCCTCAAAAGATGAATCTCGAGGGGYTGAGAAATATTTTTAAAAATGTTCAACATTCTTAGTTGCCAGAGAAATGAAAATTAAAACTCCTTTCATATTTCAGAGTGTCTACAATAAACAAAACAAAACACTAATGACAGCAGAGGTTGGCAAGGCTGTAGAGAAAGGGAGGAAGCTATCTGTTTAATGCTGGTAGGAGTATCACCTGGTGTAACCACTGCGAAAAGCAGAGTTGACGTTCCTCARTCATCTGGAAATAGATCTGCCCAAGAGACTCATCACCTCACTATAGAGATATTTATTCTTCCTTGCTCMGCGCTATTCCACTCTCAACAGCTGGATAAAGGAACCAGCCTAGATGTTCATCATGCGAGAAGCAGGCAAAATGTAGTATTTTTACATAGTRGACTATTATTCAGTTGTGAAAACTAAATTATGAAATTTATAAGTAAATGGATGAAACTGGGCTTAATAATCCTGGGTGAAAGACAAACATCAAATGCTTTCTCTCATATGTAGATGTTAMCTTTGAGTCGTTAGATATGTGTACTTCATTTTCAATACCCATGTACATTAGGGAAATAGTAATGGGTCAGRGGGCTAGAGGGAATCTCTCAAGACAGGGGACATAGAATCCAGTGACAAAGAGTAGAGAAGAAGCTGATGAACCAGRTGGAGTGGGTAATGATGGGAGGGCAGAGTACAGGAGAGAATATGATCTCTCTTCTTGTAGCAGATGACAGTTAGTTAACCCAGAGATCCTCAACTGGTCAACAGGCAGGAGGAATCATGGGAAGGATAACGGACATTAAAAGCCCTTTGAAAGAGTGAGCCGTATGAAACGGGTGAGCCACACAGAAACCTACTTCTGTAGAACKTTCCAAAGGTATATTCATATATACACTGAATTCATATGAATGCTATAATCATGGCAGAAACGCTATGAAAAATAAGAATTAAAGAAAGCTAGAGGTTCCGGCCTTCTGTGCCTGAGTATCAGCAGTGGAGTATTGTGTATGGCACTTTCAGCACATAATAATAATAATAATAATAATAATAATAATAATAATAATAATAATAATAATAATAATAATAAATAATAATAATAATAATAATAATAGCAACAACAATGGAAACAAGGTCATTGTAACAAAGGTCATTTCCATGATGTACTGGCTAGCCTCTCCGCATTCACTTTTCTTAAATCCTGTCTTGAGAAAGTAGGGGACGTGGCCAGGAAAATGACCTGGTTAGACAGTGCTGGCGTTCCCCCTTAGCTCCCCTTTTACCTCACTTAGGAGCACAGGTTGTTTCAGTCTTTGCTATTATTCATCGGATCMTTCTATCAAATGGCATYTKTTGTCATTACAACTACTGGTGTTTTGTTGAAAGAGACTTTCTTATCATAAATTAAATATCCAGTAAATAYGTTAYTTCCTGACTGTAGAGTGCAATATATGATTCCTTCTTAGTAYGTGTCTATCTAAGTTGAATAGGARCAGCAATCATAAAATGTCCATGAGGAATATAATCAGAACTATAGGGCTTAAGATCATTRATTAAAGGGTCTTAGCAACTTATTAAGAATAAAGCCTATCTTTGTTACTCATATACTATAGAGTAGGGGCATGTTTTCCCACTTTCATATATAATTTTACTCTTATGTAGGAAACTCATTCAAATGAAAACAAACAGTTTTGTATTCTGGGAAGCACATTTAAAGATTCAGGAAGTTTTTCTCTTTTTAGCCGATAGGCGGGCCTGGCATCGGCAGTTCACACCTACAGTCCTGGCACTCGCAGGGCTGTGGCTGGAAGACTGTGAACCCAGCCTGGGCTACACAATGAGACACTGTCCCAAACAAGCGACAGACAAAGAAAAGGGTAGCATACTGTAATTGCCACTTTCATTTTTAAAGAGTGTGGCTTCTAAAACTGAGAGGGCAAGACTGGATCTTAYAGTTTCTGTGGAAAATAAAATAAAATGATATTAGCACTCTTCACTAGGGATCYGGKCATAGCATTRACTATCATAATGAAATCTGCTCACCATACAAGACYCTTCCYTRTTGTTCAGTAAATCTATTTAAAAGAATGCCTTCGATTATTCTCTGTCCTACAAAGAGGCAGGGGTATTGGTGCTCAGGACAGTGGGAAGATGCTCAGTGGACATATTAGACAGGGATTCCTGATCCAGCCTCACCACGCGACATTGAGCAAGTGATTTCATTTTGTTGACGCTCTTTTTCTTGGTTGAAATGGGGCAAGGCAAGAGTRGTGGCTCATGCGTGTCATCCTAGTATTTGGGAGGCTGAGGTAAACTTGAATTGTTATAAATTTGAGGCCAGTTTGTGCTACACAATGGCCCAGGCCAGCCGCTGGGATGGTCTCTAAGTAAACAGAACAGAAAGAAGAAAAGAAGGCAGGAAGAAGGAAGGAAGAAGAGTGCGAGGGGTGGGAGGAGAGAAAGGGGAAGCAAGGAAGAAAACAGGGGCAAAATTATTTTCCCCTGATTTACTCAAGGTTGTCATCAATATTAAATGAAAGGCATAAAATGAGTTTTTTAAGCTGAAACCCTTGAACCACAAGCCTGGCCGTCAATACCAGGAATCCCGGCCGTCTGGCGGTGGAGGCCGAAGGGCTAGGAATCAGAGCCAGCCTCAGCTACCATAGGGAGCTAGAGTCCAACTTAGGGCTACCTTGTATTCCGTTGTACTCCCCTCTCCTAGTGTTCCTGTTTTACTAAAGACATGGAATTAAGCATCTATTATTATTTATTTTCTCTAATTTAAAAACTTTAAAATATACACCTGTGGATATAAGTATTGAAGCAAAATCGGGGGGGGGCATATGTGTATATGTGTATGTGTATATGTGTGTGTGTGTGTGTGTGTGTGTGTGTGTGTGTGTGTGCGTGCTTGAGGATCCTAGAGACGTGCTGTTACTCTACAATAACCACACTGTGGTGGTGGACCAGAATGCCTCTGAGGACATGGCCGAGCTGCAGAAACTCTACTTAAGCCAGAATCTGACCTCTGGCTTTCCTCTGGAACTGATCAAGGATGGAAACAAAACAACATCTCAGTCTGGATTTCTTCAATAGCAGCCTGGGAGGCTCACCTGGGAGACACCTTGACCACCACGTGTGATACCAAGTAGCAATGACCAAAGCGTGGGTGACCCCAAGCAATGAACAGGTGCTAAATCAGGGGGCCAATGGCACAGTGACTGTGTCCGAGTATGGCAATCTTCATTTTAAAGAGGTGCAGGTTGAGGATGGGGGTGTGTATACCTGATATGCCATGAGGGGGACTTTCAATGAGACACTGTCTGCGGAAAGTGTATACTTTCACCTTGCACGGACACCATGACACCCTCAACACAGCCTATACTGCCCTGGTGGGCTGTATCCTCAGTGCGGTTCTGGTCCTCATATACTTGTACCTCACCCCTTGCTGCTGCTGGTGTCGGGGTGTGGAGAAGCCTTCCAGCCATCAAGGAGATAGCCTCAGCTCTTCGATGCTCAGTACCACACCCAACCATGACCCTATGACTGGTGGGGACAAAGATGATGGTTTTGACCAGCAGGTGGCCTTCCTGGAACAAGGTTTCTCATTGAACCTGAAGCGGGGCTGGCCAGCTGGCCATTGAGCTCCTAGGATCCACCTGTCTCCCCAAACTCACCGCACCCCTCCCCAGACTAGGGAGGGTAGACCATACTATTTTTGTATGCAAGCACGCCTGGCCATGCTGATATTTTTCACGAGTTCTAGGGGTTTTTTAATTACTGCTTTCATTTTTGAGATTCTATTATAAACACATCACCTCTCCCTTCTTCCTTCCTCTAAACACTCCCATGTACCCTTCCTTGCTCTCCTTTAAATCATAGCCTCTTTTTTCATTGTTACTATACTATACTATACACATATATACATATATATATACACACACATACACATATAACTACTAAATACATAAATGCACCATGCTTAGTCACTTATATGCATGCTTTAGGGATGACCATTGCTGGCCTTGAGCTGGGGTTCCCATGTTTACCCACTGAGCCATTTCCCAAGCCCCTTGGCCATAGTTTTTTTTCTTCGTGTTTTTTTTTTTTGTTATTGTTGTTTTGTTTTTGAAACAGCGTCTTATTCTGTAGCCTACGCTTCACTATGTAGCTCAGACTAGCCTTGAATTTGCAGTGGTACTTTTGCCTCAGTCTCCCATGGTACTAGGAATCAGGCAAGCATCACCATGCAAAGCTACTCAGTTCCCAACAGACTCCAGAACTCATGAACCTTTTTTTTCAGTTACACTATTTTTAGAGAAAAATTGTTTCATCTATTTCTCAGGGGGTTTTGTTTGGGGGGGGTTGTTTTGGCTTATTATTATTATTATTATTATTATTATTATTATTATTATTATTAATTGTTATTGTTATTAGAGACAGTTTCTCTGTGTAGCCTTAGCTGTGCTAGAACTCACTCTGTAGATCAGGCTGGCCTCGAACTCACAAAGATGGTATGCCTCTGCCTCCTGAGAGCTGGGATTAAAGGTGTGTGCCATCACCATCCAGCTATTTCTCAGTTTTTCGGATCCATAAAGTGGACTATAATAACAGGACCTACCTCATACAAATGTTGTATGTATTTAAAGTACAAGAATATTCAAAGTAGACAAGGTATTAGTTTTAAGAAGAATAAGAATCTGAAAGACCCGTGAGTTAGGTAGCATCTACTTACTACTTACTGCAAGAAGAGGCAGACATGCTCCTGTTAGATGCTCCAAGGTTGGGGATGAGAAACTTACCCAACTGTGTCCTTAAATCTGCTCACCCACATTATACTTGCATCTAAGGAAGTCTTTGAAAGCCCTGTCTATTGTTGTTGTAATTCTTAAGAAAGAAAAGTCTCTGACAGCACGGCCCGCCAGCAAGTGAGAAAGTATCCAAAGACCTAAGTCAAGGACCAGGCTTCTACTTTCTTTTTATGGTTGACTTTGGATCTGGGTCATAAGGAAACAGAAAGCCAAGAGTAAAGGCATTCAATGGGAAGGCGAGCTTCATTCACACTGAGTCAGAGAGCCAAAAACAACTGGTGGACTCTGGCTTCCTCATCTGGGGACCATTTGTCCTAAATAATCCAGGAATAATTAACACCATGATCCAGGTTACTTTGTTGTTGTTTTGTTTTGTTTTGTTTTTGAGACAGGGTTTCTCTGTATAGCCCTGGCTGTCCTGGAACTCACTCTGTAGACCAGGCTGGCCTCAAACTCAGAAATCACCTGCCTTTACCTTCCAAGTGCTGGGATTAAAGGCGTGCGCCACCACCGCCCAGCTCCAGTGCTCTGGTTACTTTTAATGCATGACAAAACCGTGTCATTTAACCTTCACAAGAACACTGTGGGCTACAGTAGAGGAACAAGAGCCTCTTAGAAGTTAAATAACTTTTTACTGATGTTATAATCAGTAAGTCGCAAGGACGATTCATTCTTCTGGGGAGTGGGAAGGTGGGAGGGCTGGAGACAGTCTCATGAAGCCCAGGCTAGCTCCAAACATGCCATTTAGCCAAGGGTGACTTTGAACTCCTGAACTACCTGCCGTCATCTCTCAAGTACCAGAACTACAGTCATTCCCCCCACACCTGGCAAAGAGTAATCTTTGTAAGTCCTATAGCTAGACATTGAACTCAAGTAGTGTAAATTTAAAGTTAAGTACTAACCGTTCTATTTGCTACTTATATAGTCATTCAATAATTTAGAATGCATTCGATTTCTTACTATTACCCCTTCTGCCCACATCTAAGCAGTCACCAAAACTCATTCTGTCTTTTTAACTCTCTCTTTCTTAAAGTTCTCTCTCCTCCTTCCTTGCCCTTTCTCATATACATATATCTTTCATAAATATCATACACATTTACCATTTAGCTCACAAGTGGTTTAAGTTCACAACTTCCAGTCAGCTTCCCCTYATTTGAGTAACAAGTGTCATCTGATAGACATCATAAACTTTCTGCTCCTCCGACCATGTCACCAAGCGCACACATGTCATGTCCTATGTGTATACACAAGCATGAACACACATGTCATTTAATCAAAGCATTAAGGGCCGAAGGTATTTGTGTCTGTTTGTTGATATCACTGCCTGCCCCAAACCTGCCTGGATAATCTCGACCTAATTTCTATATAGTTACCAGAGTGACATGAACATTTGATCATTTTCCTCTACTTGTATTTCTATAAGGAAGTGTAAGATAAATTCTAACCAGTTTTGCAAAGATTAAAAGACTTCAAAACTGGACCCCTGGCATCTACTTAGCTTAATCTTCCAATGCTGTCTAGTTGTCTACAGCAGTGGTTCTCACCCTCTGAGTAGCAACCCCTTCGGGAATCGAACAATGCTTTCACAGGGGTTACCTAACACCATCAGAAAACACGAATATTTACATTACGGTTCATAACAGTGGCAAAATTATAGTTATGAAGTAGCAACAAAAATGACTTTGTGGTTGGGGGGGTGGGGAGGTCACCGCAACACCAGGAACCATATTTCATGGTCACAGCCTATTTCTGCCAAATGTGTATTCCTTGTGTAGCATCTCAAAGTAAAAAAAAAAAAAAAAAGTAATTCAAACCTTTATTAACCTGAGCCATCTGCATAGTCCCCGTTCGCTTACACTTTGTAGCCGGCTCATCCTGATCTTAATGAGCACCCCCTCAAGCCAACGTTAGCTCCTACTCCACGACAAACTGCACCCACATATGCCAGCCTTCCACTGTTCATTCTGGATGTTTCATTTCTTAGCAATCCATGTGTATTAATATTACAACTCAAGTTGTATTTTTTTTTTTCTCAGACGGGGAGGAGAAGAAGGGAACCTGATCTGATATTGGGTGAGGGGAACAGTACTGAAGCCCAGAGGGCCAGCAGAAAGAATGGAAACAGGCAACCTCAGAAGGTAGGAGACAGAGGGACCCTCCAGAATGTACCAGAGGCCTGGGAGGAGAGAGACACTCTCAGGACTCTAAGKGGGGACCTTAGATGAAATGCCCTGCAGTGGGGAGAGGGAACTTGTAGAGCCCACCTCCAGCAGAAAGACAGGGCATCGAGTGAGGGATCGGGTTGCCATCCCACAGTCAAAACTGTGACGCATAATTGTTCCTGTCTGGAAGAACTGCAGGGACAAGAATGGAGAAGAGCCTGAGGAGAAGAAGGTCCAGCTCAAGGGGAGGCCCCAGGGCCTGACACTATTGCTATGGAGTGCTTATACAAAGGGACCTGACATGGCTGCCCTCCAAAAGACACAGCAAGCAGCTGAAAGGGTCGGATGCAGATATTTGCACCCAACCAATGGACAGAAGCTGCCGACCCCTGTGGTTGAATTAGGGAAAAGCTGGAAGAAACTGAGGAGGAGGGCCACCCCTTGAGAAGACTAGCAGTCCCAACTAACCTGGACCCCTGAGATCTCTCAGACACTGGACCACCAACCAGGCAGCGTACACCAGCTGATACGAGGACCCAACACATATACAGCAGAGGACAGCAGGGTCTGAACTCAGTCAGAGGTACCTAACCCTCAAGAGACTAGAGGCCCCAGAGAGTGGAGAAGTCTGGTGGGATGGGGGCTGGGGGTGGGGACACCCTCATGGAGATGGGGGGAGGAGGTATGGGATGTGTAACAGTCAGAGGGTGTACAAGAGTGGGATAAAATCTGGATTGTTAAAAAAAAGATTAAATAAAATTTTAAAAAATCACTATGTGCGGCCTTTAATATAGGTATTAATCTCTCCATGACTCATCTGCAAAAAGGTTTAGCTGTTATTTAAGAGAACGTATCTCTTCACAGGTTAATACTAATGTTTTGGTGCTAGTAAAATGGCTAAGATCCTTACAGCCCATTTTAGAGCCACGCTACAGACACTCGACACACGCCACGTGACTGGGAGGTTACAAAATGAAGGATACGCTCATATTTCCTTCAATGGTTTGTGTGCCACGGCATGTGTGTCAAGGTCAGAGGTCTTGCCTTCCAACTGGAGTGGGGGAGGGTCCTGGCGCTCCCTCTCCTCTGTGTGTGCCTGGCTAGTCAGCCTGCACGCTCCTGGAACTTCTGTTCCTGCTTCCTGTCTTGGTGGAGGAGGACTGGTAGACACTTAATACCACAGCCAGCTTTATGTGGTTCCGGGGATTCGAACCTAGGGCTCCACACTTTCACAGCAAGAATTTTACCTTGAACTCAGAGCCCTATAACCTGAATCTCCTGAATGCTGAGATTCCAGGTGTGTGCCATGATCTCGGACTACCTGAACGAATTTTTATTTAATTAGGTCGGTCGAGATCTGTACGTGAAAGAAGAAGTGATTTTTGTTTCTTGTATAGGAGAGAAAACCGTATTTCTCCATGTTTCTAATCTATATAGATTATGGCCTGGCTAGAACTATACAAGAAAATTTGACAAAGCTGTCTAAGTGTTGAGATTAAGCAGAAAAGAGAAATGACTTACAGGTTTGTTTTGGCAACTTGTTTTTTATATATTTTTTAACATTGCTGCTTATAAAACTTTATCTCTGACTTCTTAGACCTGTGGCTTTAGCATTAGTCAGTCATTGGATTCTGCCGACACCTCCTTCTCTTCCTGGCTTATTTGAGGCTTAATGCAAGCATTTCGGGGAATGTATTTAAACAAGCAAAACTTGCAAGGGAAGTGTGTGTGTTCCCTCCGTGGGCTGTTTCGGGGCCGGGGCTGGATGAATGTTGTTGGCAGGGGTGGTATCTTCACAACACTGGTCCCCAGGMCAGGGGAAGAAGGAGAGGGCTGAAAACAGGGCTCTTGCTTTCCTGTGTTTATGCTCTGTGTTTTAATAACTTCAATATTTRCACARCTGAAGGAAAGGAACRTACACTGAGAACAGGTATCACGAAGATCCCCAGGAGTCGGCAAGCCAGAAAAACACGAAGAGGAAAACAGTTGCAAAGGTTATAAATAAAAAGCRTCTCAACTGAGACAAACCTAGTCCTGGGATTTCGAGACCCCAGGGGAAACGTCGAAGGAACACATTGCTGTAATTATTCTGAGCATATTCCATTCTGTTTCTTTATT
>BDUI01003754.1:47838-59773 GCA_002335545.1 Apodemus speciosus
TGCTTATGATGTAGATTTCTCATGCAGGGACCTAATGCCAGGAGCAAAACTGAGCTTGCTCACCAGTGTGCTGGAGACACACTTCATCTGCATTTGGCTGGCAGCCCTGTGACAGTGTGCACTCCACAGGGATATCAGTGCCACTGAGTCAGAGAGAGGGGGATGGTGGGGTGTGGAGGACTTGTTTGAGTCCTGAGCATACCAGTCCTGATCCTTGAGCATTTACACTGTCAGGTCCTACTGGCTTGACTTTTTCTTGGTGTGGAGGAATACTGGTGCACAGATGTGGGGGTTTCTGGTAGGTTGGCAGTAGTACAGAGCTATGAGGAGTGAGGACCCAAGGGTCCTGTTGGGGAGGGTCCCCCCATTCTGCAGTCAGCAAGCACCTTGGCACTTTATTACTCTTCCATATCTGTTAAAGGATGAGCTGGCATGATTTAAAACACTGCATCTGCTCCAGAGTTCCCTCACTCCGGCCAGATGTGGTGGATGAGGACCTTAAGGCTGGGCCCATCCCTCACACGCCAGACTAGAGATGGGCAGTTCCCTGCTACTCCTGGTTACATGGAGGAGGAATGAATTAGCCCTGGCAAGAAGAAAATTAAGACATGAGCCCTAGTCCTGTCTATCTCTTTGCCTCCCATTGTTGACCACCTGGACCTGAAAAATAAAATGGCCTCCCTCCAGGCAAACCCAGGCCGTAGCAGGGAGCTGATGCTGGACTTTGGAGGCTCAAGAACCTTCATTGCATGTGTCTCTTCAGGGAAGGACAGGAAAATGGGGAGAGAGAGACATTGGGAAGAGACCACGTATGGTCAGTCACAAGCCCTGGAAGATGCCAAGGATCTTACAGCACAATAAAGAACTCCCCATTCTCTGCTGACCACTGGGTCTCCCTGCTCATTTTCCTGAAATAGTAGATCCCCCGAACTTTTCTAGATAGCCACACTGGCCTGCTGTGGGGTGGGGTGGGTAAGTTCGGTACCCTTTGGCAGGGTCTTTCATCTGCCACTAATAGACAATGCAGGAAGCCCTCCCCCTGGGACTGAGCTCTGAGGTAAGGCACTAGTATTGCCATATTTGGTAAAGTCTATTTTTATCCTGTTCCCACAGAGGCAGCATGGCACTGGCAGGCGTGGGCTGGTCCTGATGAGGGGTCTGTGGGGACTTATGAACCCTGCAGAACTTTGATCACCCCCCCCACACCCATGCAGATGCCCCCAGTTGGCCCAGAGAGTACCCCCCACCCAGCTGCCTGCTCCTATATCTTCCAGAATCCCCTGGAATCTACAATCCAGGCTGGTTTCTGAGTCCTGAGTAGGGTAATCTGCAGCTCCATCTCTGATACAAATCCCTAGTAAGTGGTTTCAAGTAGTCAGATGTATAAAGACAAGATGGCTCCGTTTTCAAACTAGAAATCTGCACAATGTGACATCACACTAAATCCATAAGCCTAAAACTAGAGTTCAAACAAGGCCTAGTAAAAGGGAGGTGGGGAGATTCTAAGAGACAGAAGACCAGAAAACAAGCAGTGTGACTGTGTCTCCAAGGAATGACAGGGAGGCGTCACCCCTTATAAGTCAACAAGACGGCTGCCTAAACAAGACCTGGACAAGAACGCCAAAAGACATGCTAACCCAGAAGGGTAAAATCTACCCCGGGGTCCTACCCCAAGACAAAGAATTAAATGCAACCAAGGAAGGAAAAGATGGGGAGATGGGCTCACCAGGATGGACCCCTCAACTGATTATTCAATATCAAGTGGTTAGCCCTGAAATCATACAGACAACCAACATATATACACACACAAGTGTGTATAGATCTCTATCTATCTATCTATCTATCTATCTATCTATCTATCTATCTGAATATATTTACTCATATATACATATGTGCATGTATATATATATACAAATCTATATATTTAACAATAGAAACTAAAGAAAAGAAGGCCTTTGAATCTGAGAAGGAACAAAGCATTATGGGAAGTATTTGAGGGAGGAGGGGATAGGGCATGTGGGATCTTGTTATCAAACAGGCATARGAAATGGTAAGGATGAATGAGTTCAAACCCCTCAGATCTCAGAATTGAGAGCAGCAGGAGTGGAGCGGTTCCCTCCCTGCCTCTACCTGCACTGGAATACATAACCCTTACTCCCCACTGAGGACCATGGGTCATGTATCATAAATACCCAGAATTCTTTGTGCTAATGATGGATCTAGATAGGCGGAAACCTCAACCAATGAGCTTCTCTTCCTGAGACTTTCTCCCTGCAAAAGGTATTTAAACCCTGGTTCACCCCGAATAAAGTATATGCATTTATATCCACCATCAAATATACCAGAATGAACAAGCAAGGATCGTCTCAGAGAGCTGTTTTATTAACGATCGCCTTGGAGAAGGCCTTCATCTTTTAAGACACCAAACTTAAAACACCTGAGGAAGGCTTTCTCCCTTCCAGCCCAGTCAGACAGGGTTCAGCTCATCCAGGGCTCCACCTTCCCTTCCTGCCAGGCTGTAGATGCCCTGAGAAGAAATGTAGACCGAGGACCCTTGTTCCTGACTCCTAGTGGTAAAAAGTGGTCCCTGAACACCCAGAGAGGAGGCCGGAAACTACACAGCTTTTGTCCCAGACTCCTCCGTTTCCCCTTCCGGACTTTAGAAGGAAAACACCGGCTGTGTGAAGACACAGGAAGACTTTATTCTGCCTCCCTTGAGTGGCATGGTGGGAGTCCAGGCACCACCAGTGGAGAGGCAGGATGCAGTAGGACAGAGAGGGAAGGAAGGAAATTAAAAATTTAAATTTACAAATGTCACTTCCTGTCCGGGAAGGTCCCAGGCTCTCAGAACCGCATGACAGAGATGAAAAGGCAAACGATGACCTTCTCCCTGTCTTACCTAGGGCTGCTGAGACGAAATGCCACGAGCGGAACCTGAGCAACCACATTTCTGTGTCAACAATAGACTCACATGAGGACAGAGTGGCCCAGTCCGCTTGCCTCAGCTGGCATCTCTGCCTATCACTGTAGGTGCCCCCATTTCTAAGGCAGGATGCCCACAAGCCCCACACTCTTGCCCCCCCAGGAGCTTGAGAGTGGGTGGGTTCAGCAATGAGGAAGAACAATACAACCCGCTCTCCTTTGCACTCAGGGCTATGGGCATAATCAGCAGTGAGGGGTCCTAGACAGCGTCGGCTGGGAGACTCCATCTGCAGCTAGGAGGTCACGCCACACCCTCCCCCATGGCCTTGTGCATAGAAGCAGGGGATTTGGCTTTATTTCTGAAGGAAAATGGAACATTGTGACGGACATGGTGCTAATCTGCTGTGCCATAGAAAGTGAGCAAAGCAGCTCAGAGGATTAAACCCTGCTCTTGATGCCACCGACTCCTGACCAAAGGCCTGGGGAGCCATGGATTTGACCACTAATATTAGCAGCCTCTTCCAGGGAAAGATAAGACTGGACAAGGTCTGCGGTTGAGGGTGGCACCCACCCTTATGGGTGGTGACAGGTCACAGTGAAGTGAGTGGATGTCTTCAGACAAGCTCAAGGTGGCTTCAGACAGGAACATAGTATAGACCTAGAGTCCAGATGTCACATGACAACTTTTCTCAGGGACTTCAGAGCTAGAGCTTTCCTGGGATCCACATCTTGGAATGGCTGCTTGTCTTAGATGAGCCCTGACTTGTAGAAGGATCTAAAAGGCAGGATGCTGGTCCTAGTGTTGTGTGTGAATGTTCTAGACTTTGGTAAATGAAAGAGGTGTCTTCAGTATACCTGGGCTACTCCAAGCATTATACTGGTGATCCCCCTCTTTCCATAAATACCATCTATGTTCTATACATCTGCTGAAATTCAGGCCACTCATGCTCAGCACATAAAAACATTCATGTGGAAGCTCTCCAGTGATCTTTTTGACTGGTGGATCCCTAGTATGACAGTGGTGACTCTGCTGTTTGGTGGGCATTCACTTCTACAGGTAACCCTTGTGTGCAGGTCTCCTTGAATCTCCCCAGTGACGTGACAAACAATGATTAGTGATCTTTTCCAATTCACAGACAAGCTAATCTGAAGATGGGTAACCACAGATTAAAGGATGTGGTGCCTGCTCTGGGAAATGGCAAGTCCTGAGGTCTAACACAGGTCGTAGCCAGTGCCATTGACAACACTGCATTCTATACTTGAAACTTGCCAGACAAGCAGATTGCAAGTATTCTCGCAAGCCAGAGAGCTTCGTGAGCTGATAGCTATGCTAAGCATCCTGATGGTGATAACCATTCCACGGCACATCCATATATCACAGCATCACACAGCACATTATAAGTGTATATAATTTTATCAACCATAACTCAATAAAGCTTGAGGCAAAGGAGATGGAATTAGAAGACACATGTAAACCACTTACATTGTCAGCTGATGTCTAGGATGAGAACAGTGAGCATGTGGAGACAGATTAGATAACCTGAGTCATCTTCATTCCACGGTCACCTTCATCTTTGCCTTCATCAGCAAGCCTTATAGCTCCTACTTGCAAAAATGGATTCTTTTATCACAAGCCCAGGGCTTCATCCTGCCTCCAGGCAAGCTTTTCAAGATGGGCTTTTTTTTTTTTTCCTGGAAGGGGGCACTGCACCTACAGCATGAAATTTACCTTGATGGATACCAGGCACCCTTGCTGCCAATGCCTCAGTGGTACTTGGTTGAAGACTTTGTCTAGCTTATGCTGGCTCTATCCTGAGGTATGATACCTCTCCCATGTGTTTCTCTCCAGTCCCTGGGGGAATGCACACTCACCTTTGCTGAGAGCTACATTTATTTTTATCTGTTATTTATTCTCCTGACTCATGAAATTGCACCCTTCAGGATGCCAGTACAAAATGCTAAAAAAAAAAAAAAAATTAGCAAAAATGCATAAAGTGGATGAAAGATGTTGGGTTTCTTTTATCTCCTGGAATGTAAATTTGAATAATTTTACTTTATGATCCCAGGAGAAAGAATTAAATAAAAAGTCAGCATACACAGACTCTCTCTCTCTCTCTCTCTCTCTCTCTCTCTCTCTCTCTCTCTCTCTCTCTCTATATATATATATATATATCCCCTCCTTTAAACTTAAATTTGAAAAGCAAAACAACAAAACCTACAAACTCTTGGCCCAGCAACAAGGAGCTGCTGCTGTTCTCAGAATGGGTGATAAAGAAGCCATCTTAGTGATGGGACAGCTTGATCTTCAGCACAGCTCAGCACCACTCATGGTGGCAGCCAACATATGGGACACTCTGTCTCGACCATGACATTTTATAAGAACTGAATCCTTTACCTGTGGTCAATGTGCCTGGTCTGAGTTCAGGGAAGCTCCTTGCTACCCAGAATATGTACCACAGCATCTCCTCACCCAAGGTCTCCAGGGTTCTGGGGTACCATCCTTCGTGCATCCAGAGATGGCAAGGATATTGGACTAGGGTTCTATGCCAAGGACAGAGAGAATAGAAAGGGACAGTGGAATAATGTGTCACCAAAATGGAGTCTTTCTATAATACAGTCAATGAAGCAGCTCCCTTTCCAAGACAAAAGGGGTCATGAGGTCACCCAAGCATCCTTTTTTTCCCAGAAACAAGCCATAGAGAGTGGGGAGGAGGTGTGACTGCATTCTGGTGGCTTACATATTGGGATAGCATGCTGATAAGAAGTTCAAAGTTCACCACTACACCCTGAGATGGGATGCAGTCTACTGCAAAGGATGTTCTGAGATGGGCTAATGTGAGAACAGCTGAGGGTTTCTAGGGGCACTGAGCAGCAGGAAAACCTCAGAAGTCCTAGAGGATGTTTCCAGATTACGTGAGGTAGGAAAAAGGGGAGGAATGACAGATGGTAGATGTCAGAAAGGACAGTGTCTTGGGGATCTTCTATGAAACCAAGAACCTCAGAGCCTAGTTGACACAGTTTGTCCAAGGAGCGGCCCTAGTAGCCTAGATGTGGTCACCATGGCCTCAACTGTGGCCATGCTAAGCCCTGACAAGGCTGGACATTTCATTTATCTGAGGTAAGACAGGACATACACCCAAGCCTAGCAAGGAAGGGCAAACAAACATTGAAGACACTATGCCAGGAAACATAGCTAACAGCAAAAAATGTGGTGCCACAAAGAAGTGTCTGTGCATGGTTTTGCTTCCATTTTTTCCTTAGAAGCCCCTTGTCCTAGACCACCCAGGTACCCTGGGAAGATCTTCCAAGTTCTTTGCAATGACTGTCTTTAGGTAGTTTCAAAAGGTCATCCCAAAGCTCAATCCATCTACCTAGCCAGCCAACATCAACAGGTCTGAGATACAGGCAGGACTCTACTAGGGCATTCTCAGCAGGAATAAGTGTAAACAGGGGACATTTCTGCAATGAAGATGCCTCCTGTAGAACTAAACAAAGCATGGGTCTGGGTAGTTGTGGCTCTGCCACCTGATGGTTTGATACTTTGGGGCCATGATGACGAGGTTGGGTCCTCTGAAAATAATTCCTTTTCGTGGGAAGGAGGGAAGTTCTCCCAGAGACTCCATACTGTGGCCTTGAGAGATCTGCCCTTCCTTGCTGCCTGCCTGTGAGGCCCATCTCCAATCCTTATCTACTCCCTGCAGCCTATTAAAGAGATAACCATGACCTGTCTTATGAGTTCATCACCTCTTTCCCCATAAACACTCCTCAGCATCTGATGAGTCCTTCAGTGTAGTGCCCATTTCCAGATCTATGCTCCTAGAAAGCCCTGGCTGTGACCAGTAAGATGACCAGGTCCTGAGCACCCTACCCAGTATCCTGATACTGGAGTCAGCCATGTTGTGGTGGTGCAGCCCATGATGGTTGCATAGACTGTTATTCTGAGCATGCGCAGAGATCTATTAGAGCAGTGATTGGCTGAATGGTATGAGAAAAGCGCTGAGGTCAGGGGTGGCAGCAGTACAGGGTGCAGGTGTGGCAGGAGTGGGCTGAGAATTGAGGCTAGAGATAGAGTCAGATAGAGTCGTTAGGAAAGGTTGCCAGTGCATCCTGATGTTGGTGAGGATAATATAGAGACCCCTCACTGGGACTACCAGTGTTCTAGAGACAGACAACCAGGCTGGTTCTACTGTCAGATGCAGTCAGAGAATGCAAATTTCATACTGTGGGAGGATAAAAGACTCAGACCATGCCACTTTTATCTCTCCGGTGCACAGAAGGATGCAAAAGATGTGGTGTAGCTGGCACACAAGAGCCAGGAAACTGTATCCTTCCTTATAACCCTGTAAGCAAGGTGAAGGAGCTTACAGGGAAGCAGTTGGAAGAGCGGCTTCTCTATCCATCTGTGTGGTTTCTCCCAGCTGGACTCAGAAAGGTCCATGTGGAGACCACTGTTGTGCTACCTGCATGGTGACGGTGAGCACGTAGTCAGTGTTGTACGTTTCTTTGTCTCATCTCAGCCCTATAAGAACCAGGAGGGGATACCAGAATGGGATAGTTAAGTAACTGTGTGTGGGTCAAATAGCCAGTGTGCAGAGCTGAATTCAGACCTTGGACCATCAGAGCCCGTGGCAGCCTTAGYGGGAAGATGCTAAGTGTCTCTCAAGATTAACAGCATTAATTAGATCTCCTGTATTATTCAGTGTGATGTCGCCAAAGGCTCCATGCTGGAAAGGTGCTAACTCAGAGTTCTTTCCCAGTCTTCCTTCTTTTCTCACAGGACAATAGAAGCCACTGGTTTCCAACTAAAGAGTGAGTATCTTCCTGGGTGTATATCAGTTAGAAACTTCCCCTACTAAGTTCACCCGGTAGCAGGCTTCCAGAGGGCCTTGTGAACTGAGATGCCCTTGAAAGGCAGGAGGGATAGCATTCGAGAAGCCAGAGCCAGCTTGTGGCAAAGCATCCAGGCAGCAATGTCATTGCACCAGGTGACCGTCCTCTGGATTGAAAATCACCCAGGCAGCTGTCAATGATTGAAAGGTCAACCTCCCTCCCTGCTAAGACGTCTTAAATTTTAGATGAATTCAATCTATCTTAGCCAAGCTTTGTCACTGACAGGTGCACTGGGATTGGGGTGGGGACTGTGTATCAAGCTGCCGGGGGTAGGAAGAATAGGTCTAGCCAGGCTTTGAGTTGAAGGAATTTGAACAGAGTTGGATCAAGGACTTATTCCATAACAGAAACACAAAATGCATGCTTGGCTGAAGTTACATGGTACAAGGTACAGGGGCAGACCCAGGGGTTTTAGCATCTGCCTTGTGAAGTGAGGGCATTAGCAATTGCCAACAGGCTCTTTTAGATGCTTTGGGATGTTGGGCCACATTTTGCCCGCCAACTCCACTATAGAGGTTCCTCACATGATTTCCTTGCACCACATCTAACTTTACCCCCTGGTGCTGGGTCTGCTGGGACAGAGGTAAGGTGTAAGGTCAGAACAGGCATTACTAAGCATCCTCAAATGGCACATCTGACCCTGGTGCTGTGGCCACCATTGTGCATATTCAGAAGAATCAGTGGCATCTATCTGTGTTCAGACTGTGCTAATGGACACGTGAAAGACCCCTGTGCAGGACATGAAATACCTGGGGTTCAAGTAGGTTCCCATCTGACTTTGCAAACACCAGTGGGTGATGGTTGTCATCTGGGTGATGACAGGAGTCATGGAAGGGTCTAACTAGGGACAGTAATGGAATGTGTGGCCCTCACTAACACTTCATGATGTCGCAGGTCTTGTGGCAGGAAAGCCTTTTAAATTAGTGTTACTGAACACCTGAATACTTGGGTTTGTGTCTCTGGTTAGAATAGGAAGTAGAAGTAAGAAAGCATAGAGCCTTTAGTCATAGCAATAGTTTGCTAGAGTCAGAACCTGTGTGGCGTGGAGAAGTACTAGAAAAATCTCCCACAGAGATCCATCTCCAGGCCCCCTGCTTCTAGAGTCTATGCCTTGATACCAGGTGCCTGCTCTAAACCCAAGAATCCATCACCCATGAAGGCATCACCCTGACAAAGGGAATCTGAAAATGAGGACTGAGAGCAGGAGCTTCTATTAGCCCTTGGACTAGATGTGGGACAGAAGAGTACTTGGAACTCAGTGACCCACAAAGGTATCTCCTGGGAAGGGATTGCRCAATAGCTTTTCTTTTTGATTTTTTWAAAAACTAACTATATTTGTTTTTAGGCAACCTCACACATGTATACATGCACAGCATCTACTCCCATCTCCCACCTCCCTACCACATCTGACCTCTGCCCCCCCACTATCCTCACAAATCTTTCTCTCACATTCATGACTACACTTTGTGTTTCGAGATCCACTGAGATTGACTAGGGTTGTCTGAAGGACCAGGAGTTTGGAGTGATCTGTTGGAGCCTGCTGGGTATACAATCAAAGAGATTGCCCCTTACTCCCAGAAACAATTAACAGCTAACAGTTCAGAGGTAAAGGATGGGACCCTTTCTACCTCTCTTACCTGCTTAACTTATTATTGATATTCTTGTGTGCACCCAGGGCCAGTAACTACAGTTGTGAGTTAATAACTGAGATAGCTGTGTCAAATGTCAGGTGGGAAACGTATAATTGATGCTGAACTAAAGTGACAGAGCAGAAAGCTATCTTTTGAACACCCTTGCTTCCTCCCATAGAGGAAAGCATCTCCCAGGGCTAATCAGAGGCTCTTCTCCCTACAAAGAATGGCAAGGAATGCAGAGACTGCCTAAGATGCAGAGTCTAAGTGACAGGTGATGGTTGTGGATACTAGCCTAAACAAGACATTTACATCACTCCCTCTGAGAGCATTGCAGAAGAGAAGCAGGGCATAGGGAAGAGTTAGGTGGTAGAGTGGAGGGCTGCCCATGCATTGGTGGAGTTTGGAGGTAAGGTTTTACTAAGTAGTTCCAGGCTACCATCCAACTCATTATCCCCTTGCCTCAGCCTAACAGTGCTGAGACTACAGGTATGAGAAAGCCTCCCCTCAGACACACTGCTGGAAATTTCTGGGTGGAAGTCTACATTCTCTGATAACAGTCCCAGTTCCAAAGACAGTACCCCTAMTCTCAGAAATAATCAATAGCTGAGAGTTCAGAGGTAAAGGATAGGAAYCTGTGAAACCTCCTAGACTCTATGTTGCTTCTATCTCAGACTATAATCCCCATTTGGAAAGTTACCGTTATACGTGATAGATGCTGGTGCTCAGCTAGAACTGCTGTCCCTCAGGTCCCCTGCAATGACCTCCAGCTCTTGTCCCTCTACTAGCACCCCTCGATCTCTTTCCCTCAAGCTCTGCTAAGCCCCTGTGATCAGGGTTTAGATAACTGGAGCTGTTGGGTCTCAATTATCACTATTCACACTAATTGGTTCATCCTAAGTGGAAAGGGGTCTGAAGATGACACTTTAAAGAGAAAGCAGGTGCCTCCATTCCAGGGGGGCCATGGCAGCCACCTGCAGAGCCTGGGGCTGCGGGGCATCATTAAACAAGAGTAAAGCAGCCCAAATGTGAACTTGAAAACCATCGCAGAACTGGGGCTTCAAATACCTCCCTAGAGCTTGTCTTTTCCTGATATCCTAATAAAGAACAAAGTATGTTTAAAACAAAAAAAAATATATAAATAAATCTTAGAATGTACATTTTCTACTTCTCTGTAAGATGGACACTATACTTTAATCATTTGGCAATGCATGGCCCACCAGGTAGACATTTCAGGGACACACAGGCTGTGATGTAAAGGGCTGGTGCCACATTAACACTGGAGTCTCTGCAATCAGCTGCCTGATGAAACCATGAGAGCCATTTGGATGCCAAGCAAAGGTTTGCAGCTTTGAGCGTCGGTGGTTGGAAAGTGGATGCACTCTGGGAGCATCCAAGAGCTGAAGACGGAAGACATCTTCAGGTTGAAACCTGTGTGCTTCACTCTCCCTCCAACACATGTGACTAAGGATGACCCCGGCCAGGCTCTCCACAGCCAGTCAGTGTCGTGCAGTGACTCCCAGGCCTTCTCTAGGACCTGGTAGAAGAGGTGGGTGTGAAGTCATATTCAATATAAAGCCCACACTTAGTATAGGAAGGAACTCCTGGAGGATGCTCACTGGGATCTCTGAGGATGCATGTCTTAAGCCAGAGTGGGTTTGATGGATGATTTTGGAAATATACAGAGTTTCCTGCCAGAGTCAGAAGGCTTATGCTTGAAATATTGGTTTTTATCTTATTTGAAAATAATTATCCAGATAAATATTAATCTTAGATGACAAAGCTAGCAAGAAGCACAAAGAATAGCAAAAAGGAAGSAGACAGAGGGAGAKGCCTGGCAGCAGCAGCATCCACTGAATCCGTGGACCAATAATCCCATCCCAGCATCCACAGAACCTCACCCAGCAGCTGTCGGGCCCTGGGAACCTGTGGTTGCCATCTGATTACCAGAGCTACTTGGTTCTCTGCGCTTTGCATTGGGAAACTAATACAGTACTAACTGAACACAGGGCTCAACTATGGTTGCTATTGTCACGCGRAGARGAATGTKACCTGTAGGCACAGTACAGGGTGCTGGCTTGATCATCATACTGTGATCTAGTGCCACACTCTAGGGTGCCTTGGGAAAATGGAGTGCTTTGTCCTCACAGTTCTGCAGACTCGGAGTTCTAGATAAAGACTGGAGTGGGGCTATTGTCTGGTTATTATCCTCCCACTGCCCACGCTCCCCCACCACACACACATATGCATGTACACACTAACATGCATCATGCACACACTAACATGCACACACTAACACGCACATACTAACATACACTCMCTTTGAATTAAAGACTCCGCCCTCTCATTTTTATTTCTATTAGGGTCTTTCATGGTATCCCCCTCCCCCACAAAGAGGGAGAGAGGGATAAAGAAAGAGCCAGAGAATCCATGTCTCTTGGTGAGGACACTGTATTAGTTAGCGTCATTTCATGGGACTAAAAGGTCAGACA
>BDUI01003754.1:84956-98468 GCA_002335545.1 Apodemus speciosus
GCTCACAACCATCTGAAACTCCAGTTCCAGGGAATCCAAAGCCTTCTTCTGGCACTGCACACACAGTACATATATCTACATCCAGGTACACACATAACTTCATGAAATGTAAATAAATAAATAATTTTAAGAGTTCATATATGTACATTTAAACACACATGAACACACAAATACAAACACACAGGTACACACACACACACACACACACACACACACACACACACATTGTTCCTTTATGTTTCCACACTCCCCAGGCCACCCAAATGATGGCCCCAAGCACTCCACAATTTCTGTTCATGGAATTGCTCCTTGGGTTGAGGAAGATAATAACCACAGGGTAAAATTCCTGAGCAGTTCAGCTCACTGCCCTCTTCCCCRGGGCTTGAGTTCAGCTGCTGGTCAGCATGTGGGGCTAGGCTGGAGGTAGCAAGGCTAGCAYTCCCAGTCAGAGACTCTAGATGTGCTGCGTGGGTCTGAAGTATCTCCCACGGTAATCTCCCGGGGTGTATTTTCCGTCTGAATTGCCGGTGTGCTTCTGATTGTGACATCTACTTCTTCACTCCTCAACGTCTAAAGCAGCTCTTGGAATCTATTATCCATCATCATTTCTGGCCAGGACGAGCCTGCGCTGCCTTTAGAGAAGAAAAGAGCYGTGCGGGAAGTTACAAGAGCTCTTTCTTGTGATGAGCTTATGGAGAGATAAAAGCTGAAGTAATATACACAGAGGCGGACAGAGGGCTTACAGCCATGCCTGTGTGGCCTCCTCCACAACCACCACAACACCAACCTCCAGATCCTCTGTAAGCCATTAGGAAGCACCCCTCCCCTCAGCTGATCCTCCTGCTTCTACCTAATGCCCAACCTGACCTGCACAACCTTGGCCATTGTAGAAGCCTCTTCTGGGGGTGCTGGATTCTATCCATCCTTTTGCTATGGAGTTAATTCATACAAACCTGACTTTGTCCTCACCTGCAGTTCTTCAGTGATTTTCCCAGAACACTCCCTAACTCCAAACATCTGCTTGTGTCCCATGGACATGTCCTTGAACAACTTCCCCAGACCCTATAAGTTCCTGGGAGGCAGAAGCTCATGTCTCACCCCTCCACTTTCCATGCACACTGGGGCTTTCCCAGACTAGGCTTCATGCTCTGGTTTTATATCTACAAGGTTTTAATGGGATCTATAGGCTTTAATATAAAAGATGCATATTGGGCCATCTGGTTCCATCTGGGGATTCTGGCTTGGCTTATGGGTGGCCTGGCTCATGATGTCAGTAATGGACAGTGCTGTAAGTGGCCAATACCATCTCTGTTTGGAAAACCCACTGTATGTGAGGCTTGGTCATGACACACAGACCCTGACAAGTATATCTGTCTGTGGGTCCTTGCTATAAATTCCTCTGTACTCAATACTGTCTTTAGATAATCTGAATATGGCACAGGGGACTGTTCCTACAKGTCTGGTTAGCACTGGGCAGGAAGGCCATTCCCAGCTGGGGAATTGATCCTTATGACATGGTCAAACAACTGTGCTAGTTGTTTTTAGTCTATTTGACTCAAGCTAGAGTCTTCTGAGAAGGCCTCCATCCAGATCACACTATAGATAAGGCTTTGGCAACATTTTTTGATTAGTTTTGACAACATTTTGATTGATGCTGCATGGTCCAGCTCACTGTGGGCGGTATCATCCCTGGGCAAAGTGGGGCTGCGTAGTATAAGAAAGCAAACTGAACAAGCCACGAGGAACAAGCCACTAAACAGCATTCCTCCATGGCTTCTGCTTCAGGTCTTGCCTCCAGGTTCCTATTTCAAGTTCCTACCTTGACTGTTACAACGTGACCTGGGAGTTGTAAGATGAAATAATCATTTTCTCCCCAAGTTACTTTTTAAGGTGTTTTAAACACAGCAGTAAGAACCTGAAAATACTCATTCAGTATAAACAGGTCTTATTTTCTACTTTCTACATTCAAGACCTTCTTGGCTCCTCAGGTCACTAGCTCCCACCTTTATGTCAGGTGGACCAGTCTTCTCATACTGGTGCCAGGCTGATYGACTTGGATTAAGATTCACCACCTTGGGAAGTGGAATGGGTTAGGTCRTGTCTCCCATGAAATAGCATGCTAAAGTCTATATGCCCAGAGACTGTGAATGCAGCCTTATTGGGCAACATCTTTAGTGATATTGTTGAGTTGAGTTAAGATAAGGTCAGACTTGATCAGAGAGGCTCCTGACCTCAAGGCTGATATTCTGACAAGAAGAAGGGATTTGGCATGATGGCCTCTCATTTGTAGCAGTTTAGGAAAAATAACAGAATGGAGAAAGAACAAWCTGGAGACAGACCCTGCCTGCAGCATGGATGTTACTAGTGAAGGSTGGTGGGTTTCTCAGGAAAAATASATCCTTTTAAGACAATTCTCAACCTGTAGATTGTAACCCATTTAGGAGTTGAACTACCCTTTCACAGGGGCCACATATCAGATATTTATATTATTACTTAAGACAGCAAAATTAGCACTATGAAGTAGCAATGAAAATAGTTTTATGTTTGGGGGTCACCACAACATGAAGGACTATATTATAAGGCCACAGCTTTAGGAAAGATGAGANGTCTGGTTAGCACTGGGCAGGAAGGCCATTCCCAGCTGGGGAATTGATCCTTATGACATGGTCAAACAACTGTGCTAGTTGTTTTTAGTCTATTTGACTCAAGCTAGAGTCTTCTGAGAAGGCCTCCATCCAGATCACACTATAGATAAGGCTTTGGCAACATTTTTTGATTAGTTTTGACAACATTTTGATTGATGCTGCATGGTCCAGCTCACTGTGGGCGGTATCATCCCTGGGCAAAGTGGGGCTGCGTAGTATAAGAAAGCAAACTGAACAAGCCACGAGGAACAAGCCACTAAACAGCATTCCTCCATGGCTTCTGCTTCAGGTCTTGCCTCCAGGTTCCTATTTCAAGTTCCTACCTTGACTGTTACAACGTGACCTGGGAGTTGTAAGATGAAATAATCATTTTCTCCCCAAGTTACTTTTTAAGGTGTTTTAAACACAGCAGTAAGAACCTGAAAATACTCATTCAGTATAAACAGGTCTTATTTTCTACTTTCTACATTCAAGACCTTCTTGGCTCCTCAGGTCACTAGCTCCCACCTTTATGTCAGGTGGACCAGTCTTCTCATACTGGTGCCAGGCTGATYGACTTGGATTAAGATTCACCACCTTGGGAAGTGGAATGGGTTAGGTCRTGTCTCCCATGAAATAGCATGCTAAAGTCTATATGCCCAGAGACTGTGAATGCAGCCTTATTGGGCAACATCTTTAGTGATATTGTTGAGTTGAGTTAAGATAAGGTCAGACTTGATCAGAGAGGCTCCTGACCTCAAGGCTGATATTCTGACAAGAAGAAGGGATTTGGCATGATGGCCTCTCATTTGTAGCAGTTTAGGAAAAATAACAGAATGGAGAAAGAACAAWCTGGAGACAGACCCTGCCTGCAGCATGGATGTTACTAGTGAAGGSTGGTGGGTTTCTCAGGAAAAATASATCCTTTTAAGACAATTCTCAACCTGTAGATTGTAACCCATTTAGGAGTTGAACTACCCTTTCACAGGGGCCACATATCAGATATTTATATTATTACTTAAGACAGCAAAATTAGCACTATGAAGTAGCAATGAAAATAGTTTTATGTTTGGGGGTCACCACAACATGAAGGACTATATTATAAGGCCACAGCTTTAGGAAAGATGAGARCCACTGTTTTATGTGCACTAAGATGAGGCTGGGGATGTRTGTAACTATTAAGGATCTGATGAAGCACTGTGGAGKGTTGAGACAAAGTTCAGGGCAGATCCTGGGCTCACATTCTGAGTTCTGCATTGTCCTTGTTCAGACTGCAGAGTAGGGAAAACCCAGAGCTTTGGAGCAATCCAGCTAAGCATAAATACTGAACCAGCTGAAAGGAGATATATAGGAAAGGGAGGCAAGAGGGRAAAATGTTCTCCTTCCCACCAAAAAGAGACCCATCTCTGTCTACAGTCACAAGAACCTGTGCTTGGGCATGGCATGGCCAAACAGACTACAAGACATTTGGATTATCAAATGGAAGAAAGTGAAATTCAAGTGAAAGTTGGTCTAGGTACCTGTGATAGTCAGTTTTGTCAACTCAACACAACCCAGAAGCACCTGGGAATAGCGTCTCATTGAGGTATTACCCAAGTTTACCTGTGGGTATGTCTGGGGAGGGCTGTCTTAGTTAATTTATATGGGAATACCCATCCTACTGTGGGCAACACCATTCCCTATACAGGAGGTCCTGTCCTGTATGAGTGGGAAAACTGAGCTAAACACAATCAAGCAGGTGAGCATGTATGCAGTTCTCTCTGATTGTGACTCTGGATGTGGTGTGACAAGCTGTAAGAAGTCCCTGCATTGAATTCCACCACAATGATGGGCTGTAACCCAGAATGGTAACCTATATTAAACCTTTTCTCCTTCCAAGTTGCCTGATGTCAGGGTGTTTAATCACAGCCACAGGAAYGAAACTAGAAATGTACCTGAGTGCTTTCCCCACCTTCTGACTCACAAAAGGATTAAATCTGCTTTTCTGGCTTTGAAGAGTTGCTGAGCTGGTGTGATTGCCTCTCTCGCACTTAGGATCACAGCTGGACCTGCTCATCCTGCCTTCTTTTAAGTTCTTGCTAACCAGGAGCTATGCTCTCCTATCTCACCTTTCATTCTATACAAGTAAACATCTTTTAATTGAAGCTCACGGGGCTTTTAATGTATTTATAAGTCTGCAAATTAAAACCCTCATGGACCTTGGCTACAACTCAGAGCTGGTGGTTTCCAGGAAGGCCCCTCATTATTAGGGGGATGTTTTGCAATAATGGTAATTGCAGTCGGTGTGAAGCCAGTGATGGGGGTCTGCACTGTAAAGGTAGGGAGATGTTGTAGGCTCAGACATCAAAGTTGCCTCTTGAGAGCAGAACTCTCCAAGCTCCGGAAACCCACCTTCCCAGTCTCCAGTCAGTGGACAAAGCACCCTTCAGAGATTTACCTTCCCATTCTGGGCTTCAGAATTCTGGTGTTGTTCCCACTTGTTAGAAGGTCAGTGACCCCTACAAGAAATGCTTGGGTCTAGAAGAATTTCATATTTTAGACTTTGCATCAGATTCTGAGAAATTTGCATGTACCTGATGAGAGATCTTGTTGGCAAGGAGACTTAAGGATTTCAAATACACCCCCACATCCATAGTAAGGTGATTATTTTGTATTATTTTTAAAAATAATTTCAAGCACAAATGAGAATCTGTGGTGTAGAATTATCTACTGGCAGTGGCTTATCCATGTGCCTTGTCTTAGATTTGAGAATGTTTCAGAGTTTCTGTTTTTGTATTAGGAGTCTTTTACCTCACTGCATACCAAGGGATTCCTACATAAGTTCTTACTCAACCATTCCTGCACCCAGGGCTGTCCCACCTCTCTTTGGAGTAGGATACAAGTGACAGCTTCCAAACCTTGCAGTGTATGAGTGTTTCACAAACCAAAGATGTGACTACCCACCAGATACTTATGTTTAAGAGCCATGGAGGTTTTCTAATAAGGGGGAGATGCATTCATTATGCTCCCCCAATCTCAGACTTTGAGAAGTGTCACATCAATTGAACAGTCTTCATGGTGTTTATGGGATGCTGAACTCATGCTAGGAGTAGCCTCTATCAAATTATTGTTGGTGATATCCTAGACTTTGACAAGAAGAGCAGGAGAGGATGCTGCTGCAGGTCCTACTCTGACTTGCAGGGTTATATGACTTTGGCTTCATCTTCTCCATCTAGTCTACAGACACCCAGCCTCAGTTTGACGCCATTTTAATCCCAGCAGTTGAAAATGGCCATCGAGTGCTTCCTGGCTCCTCTGCATCTCTTTTGTGGCTCTTCTGTGGGCTCACTCAAGGGTCCTGCTCTCAGTAACAGAGCWGCCTCTGCCTGGGTCCATGTATGGCCATGGGCTTGCTTTASTATCTTATAAAGATGATAAGTGGTTTCAGGACCAGAGGGAGCCCCGCATCAGAACTCTTTGAGGGGCCTCCTGTCAATCTTTGTGCTTCCTGCTCCCACTGGTGTGAATGAAATTACCACTGCAAGAACTGGAACATTCCAGGCTTGTGTCTTCTATAGAGCAGGATCACAACCCAAACCATCTTTTGTGACCTATTCAATGTAGAACYTTCTAGTGTAGAACTTTCAGAAAAATACGAGAGGGGAAACTACTGGGATCTAGTGCTTTGTAAGGACATTTTAGACTTAATGACAAAAGCACAAGGAAGGATGTTAAGATGAATTAGACAAAAATTAAATTAATTTCAACACACACACATATGCACAGATGCACACAGATGAGTCTGGTTTGCTCTGTGAAATATTGCTCTGCTGATGGCTCTCTGTTCATAAGGAGTGACAACCTCATTTTGTACTGACACCAGGAGGCTCAGATGTCCCAGGAATGTAGATCTTAGTGGCCATGAGAATCTCTTTTCTATTTTCTGGAAAAGGTCCTACATCTTCTGTCAAGCATTTCAGAGAGGATTGACAGTGGTGGGAACTTCCCAGAGCCTCTACGCCCAATCCCCAAATACATATGCATTATAGAGAATCTTTTCCACTGACACCCTTTCATGTGGATGAATGGGTAGGAGGGCTGAGCCCACTCCCTGTTTCCAATGAGGATCTTGTATAGATCTCTCTCTACAAATAGAGTGTACAGATGAAGCAAGAGTAACTTTATTTTCCAAATGGAAATAACAATTTGAACAGGAAAGAAAGAACTTGAGGCCATTGGAAGCAACAAGATGCCAACCAAGAGAGCTGGATAGTATCCCAGCTCTGTCATCAGCAGGCTTCCGAGTGTCTAGCCAAGAGGTTGCAGGTGTTACAGCCCTATGCCCTTGGCAGGCTTTGAGTAACAAGAAAGGGATTGTAAGTGTTACAGCTTGAAAGCTCTCAGAGGACTTTGGGGTGCTAGCTTTCCCATGTAGAACAAGCCTGCAGGTCTCTTGTCTCCAGCATGTCTCAGAGGCTGCAGTTGCAGGTCTCTGGTAGCTAAGGTAGGAATGAGCATCCTTGTTTGGTTGTTTCCTGGAGTCATGTGCCTGGAGCAGAGACCTCAGAGGAGAGCAACCTTTGGGGCATATATCTCCTGGGAATGTCCTGGCAGAGCAGAAACCAGGAAGTCACCAAGACTGACTGGAGTAGTCACTTTGTTTCTCCATGGGATTCTTATCCTATCTTCCATTCTTACAACCCTGGAATGGTTGAATTTATGAGGTGTAATTTGGATCCTGGTTGGCTGGATATGGGTATACAAATAAGGTCAGAAATGAGGCTGATCAGGTAAGATCTGTCAAAAGCCTCTGTGGTTTTGGTTGCTATGGTTATCCCTGAGACATCTATCTGTTGCATTCCTAGCCTGATGTAGCTCACGTGAGGCATGTTTTAGCAACTTCTCTATTGCTGTGATAAAATACCATGACAAAGGCAATGCATTAAAGAAAGTACTTAGTCAGGGCCATGGTTCCATGGAGTTAGAGTCCATGACCATCATGGTAGAGAGCATGGCAGCAGGAGAGTTACAGAGAGCTCACATCTAGAGAAAAAATCACAAGGCAGATAGAGAGAAAGGTAATTAAAAATAGCATGGGCTTTTGAAATTTCAAAGCTGGTCCCCAGTGGCATGCCTCCTCCAATAAGGCCACACTTCCTAATCTTTCCCAACCCGTTCTGCTAACTGGGGGCCTAGCATTCAAATACATGAGCCTACTGAGTGCTATTCTCATTCAAATAATCACAGGGCTCCAGTTATCAAATCCTTGGGCTTTGAGTCACAGGGGTCCTGTTCTCCTTTACGGCTCCTTTGCCCATAGTTCTTGAATTTCCTGCTCAGCTGAACCTCACATAGAAATGGAAAGTTCTGCATTGACTGGAAAAGTCTGTATCCATCCAGAAGCTCTTGAGCTGAGAAGCTGCATGTTATCCCTCCATCATAGATGCCTGTTTCTCAACAGAGCTTAGCTAAGAGTGAAGTTGCGGGAGAAGTTATGGCTCTATCCTCTTTGATTCACAATGAGCACGTTTTGGCAGTTTATAGCATTTCAGGGATCRTTAGTTTGTTTATGAGTCGTCTATGTGTATATGTCTGTGTTTGATATGTGTGTGTGTATGTGTGTGAATGAGTATATGTGTGTATGTAATATGCATGTTTGTATATATGTGTTTGGGCACCTGTGTATGCAGATCTGTATGTGTGCATATAAGTTTGTATATGCATATGTATGTGTTCATGGCACGAATGTGTGTGTATGAGTGTGTATATGTGTACATTTGTGTGAGTGTGTATGAATGAGTGTATGTGTGTATGTAATATGCATGTTTGTATATACGGTTTGTGCATCTGTGTGTACAGATGTATATGTGTGCTTATAAGTTTGTATATGCATATGTATGTGTTCATGGCACGAGTGTGTGTGTATGAGTGTGTATATGTGTATGTTTGTGTGAGTGTGTATGAATGAGTGTATGTGTGTATGTAATATGCATGTTTGTATAGATGGTTTGTGTATCTGTGTGTACAGATGCATATGTGTGCTTATAAGTTTGTATATGCATATGTATGTATGTGTGCATGGTGTGCGTGTATGTAATATGCATGTTTATATATACATATATGTTCAAGTGTGTGTATTCATGTGTATATGCGTATATGTAAGTTTGTATGTGCATATGTATGTATGTGTGCATGGTGAAAGTGTGTGTGTGAAGTCCTCTGCTAGCTGTGCTYCCTTCCAGATTTTATACCTCATATCCTATTTCTTATTTATTTTCCTGTCTAGGTTTAGGGTTATCAATTTCATTATCCTTTTCAAATAACAAAGGCTGCTCCACTGGTTTTATCTGTGGTTTTGTGGTTTGGGTCGCATTCTTTTCTGCCCATCCTTGTGACTGCCTCTTCTTGGCTGGAGTGCTATTTGCTGGCTTCCCTGTTAATGTTGGTGAGAGTGTGATGACAGATTTCAGCCCTTGCCTCTTTTCTAGCATGGACTCTGAGGCTAGGATGTTCACTCTGAGCATGGCTGTGACAGCGCCCAACAGACTTCACCTCACTTCCATTTTCACTCACTGCGTTTCGGATTGCTCTTGGTCCTTATGACCATGACTTCTGTGTGACTCTGTCTAGACTAGTTCTGTTATGGTGACAAAACACATTGTGTGGCATTGTGATTAGTTTAAATTTGCTTTGCTTCACCACCTGGAGGACCATTGCACCACACTGCTTGATGCTCTGTCTTCTGCACAGCTTCAGGACATTCCATTGTCTGCTGTGCTTCTCTGTTCTCCCAGACATTGGCTTGCTGTGTTTCCTAGCTATTTCAGGAGTGTGACCACCTGGGGCCACCTCCAAGTTGAGGTGTGAGTCTGTCTGAGTCTTCAGCTTCTCCTGAAGCTCATTCACTCCTGCCAGGTACATTTCTATCTATGTCACAGCTTCCTGTTGAGTTGACCTTGGATTCCCAAGTTGCGTCCTCCATTTTATAGTAAAGTCTGATCTGTGTACTACTAAACCAGCAGTGAAACCCTCCCTCTGATCCTCTAGTATGGCCCCTTTGCGTTGTAATCTTCTCTTTATCTCCATGCTTACTCTGAGAGCCCAGTGGGTGGTGCTGCCATTTTGCTTCCCATTGTCAAGCCTCATTTGAAGTGCTTAATAGGACACCCACTTGCTCCATCCTCATCACTTACTGTGCACTCCTGTTTCTTCTCTCAGTTTTTTCCTGTCCAAAGGAACTCCCCACATGTTATTTTGGACCAGATCTGCTAGAATGATGTCTTAGCTTTCCTTCATCATAGAATAACTGTATTTTACTTCACTGTATTTAAATTTAGGTCCTGAAACTAACTTCTTCCTTCCTTCCTTCCTTCCTTCCTTCCTTCCTTTCTTCCTCCCTTCCTTCCTTCCTTCCTTTCTTCCTTCCTTCCTTTCTTTTTTTCTTTCTTTCTGCAGTTTGATGTTGCCTTTCTGCACCTGGGCATGCAGAACTGGTGAGAAGTCTGAAGCAAGACCCTGGGATGCTCTGGGAGATGCTGTTGTTGGTCCTCTTTCTCTGAAAGCTTGGACTCTTTCTCACACTTCAGCCATGCTGTTGAGGTGCATGTGCTCACATACTTCTTTGATTTAGGAAATATTTTCAGCCCTTTTGTTCACATTGGGTGTCTTCTACTACTAGTTCCAAGGCCATGGTTATTCTTCCTCTAAACCTATGAGGTAGCCGCCAAATTTGGATGACCACAATTTAAGCCATAAAATTCTTCAGTGGCTCTTCTTTAAGTCTTGTAGTTGCTTGCTGAGGTCATTYACCTTCCCACTTGTTTCAAGAGTGTTTGCCCTTGCTTGGTGGGGTATGTTTATACYAGCCACTTCACTGTCTTGCCTGTTACTATGTGAGCTTCCTGCATGTCACTGGTCACTGTTCCCATGTAAATGACCATTCTCATTTTGTATTGCCATCAATCCTTGGTGAACTTTCATTGTTCTTTGTGTGTCAGATCAGGTTCTCGAATATTTCTTTGTGACAGCCTGCCTCTTGCTTCAACCCTTCAAAGAATTTGCTTGTTTCTGTAAGGGGTTGGCCATCTGAGCTTAGCCCTGCAGTTCCAACCACTTCCTCATTGAGTGTGGCTCCAGAATCAGTTCCTAAGGCTGGAGCTCAGTGGCAGAGCACCTGTCAGGCAGGTACAAGATTCTGGGTCAAATTCCTAGCCCTTGAAATGACTGCCCCATAATTGACGAATTCTGCAGATCATTGTGTATATCAGTTCTTAATCTTAGTATACTGCCTAAGGCCAGAGATCACGGTTTGGGGGTGAATCCCGGGGTGATCACAAAGCTCTTTGAGGTCACCATCCGAAGCTTAGCCCTATTTCCACTTTTGTTCCTGGCTTGTTACCTCTCTCTGCCGTGCAGTTCTGTGATAATCCATGAATGCAAGTATGAGAAATATACACTTGGGACCTGGGCATGGTTCCACAGTCAGGAAGCTGCCCCTCTTCCACTGCGCACATGTGTGCGCGCGCACGTGCACACACACACACACACACACACACACACACACACACACTGAATCCAAAGGTTCATCCAAGTCTGCCAAGGTTCTGAGCAACTGTAAGAAATACTGGGAAGAACTGAGAAATATTAATTTCTTTTTAGCAACTGGTGTGTAGTGTTAAGAAATCCACAGACTAAACCATTTTACCCCCAGAGCTAAACTCTGAAGTCTATGTTCACTCTCTCATCCCAGAAACACATGGATTTGAAACTAAATTTTACAATAGCCTTGGATGTCACTGAGGAGGGGTATAGAACTGTGCTGTGGCCCTTTGAGGGAAAAGCTTGCCTCCTGGTCTAAACTAAGTAGTCTACTTCCAGTGCTGGGTGGAAACATGACATTTTTATTTTATCTGCTCCAAAGATTTGACCACTACACGCTGCCATTTCCTCTAAGAGCTGATCCTGCCAGGTCAGTCAAGCACCTGACCAAAATACCAGAATCCCTTCTGACAGCTGATTCACCCAAAGTTGTGCTAAGAAGATGGGAGGAATAATTATCCTCTCTGCAAGAWAATGGACCTTCCATACATTACTGAACCAGCCTGCATTCTCAAAGATGTGACTCTCTGTCCTCATCTTTTGGGATACATCTAAGATTTGCAGCTTGCCTGACCTCCTGTTTTTCTCTTAGATTCTGATAAAACTGCCCTTGAATTGCTTTCTAAGTCCACTTCTAAATTCTTTTTAATGTGAAAGAACCCATAGAGTGAACTAAGATTTCTGCAGTAATATTGTATTGGGRTCAACTTCTTGTGTACTGTATGAAGGTGTGTCTCTGTCCTTCCTCACCTGCCTAAGGCAGTCTCTGTTTGGATTTAATAAAGAGCTGACAACCTTGACCTATAGCCAGGCAGGAAAGAAAAGGCAGGACTAGTGGCCAAAGAACAGGAACTCTGGGAAATAATTCAAGGCAGGAAGAATAACCAGCCAGATATAGAGGAAGTCAAACCTTTGGGGGCTGAATGGGATGTATGTGGTCATGTGGCAAGAGTATATTAGTATAGACACTTATTAAGTTATATGAGCTAGTTGAAAAAAGGCATAAGATATAAGGCTAAGTATTCATAAATAATAAAAAAAAAAACTCCATGCTATTATTCGGAGCTGATAGGTCAAGACAGTTGGATGATAGCATTGTCTAGAACAATGGTTCTCAACTTGTAGGTCATGACCCCTTTGGGGTTGAAAGGATCCTTTCACAGGGGTCACAGATCAGATATCCTGTATATCAGATATTTACAGGAGTCATGACAGTAGCAAAATTATAGTTATAAGGTAGCAACAAAAACAATTTTATGGCTCGGGATCACCACAATGTGAAGAAATGTATTAAGGGGTTACAGCATTAGGAAACATGAGAACCACTGGTCTAAGACAATCTCTTGTTATTTCTTTTTACACTAAGTCAATTTACAAGAACTGTGAGTGTAAGAGAACATTAACAGACACTCAGGCACCCCTTCACTGGGTTTGTCCCACCAACCACCTGGGGAATGCCATCTCTCTGGTAGTGGGTGATTCTGGGCCAAGGGTTGACCCAACACCCAGCATTTAAACATGAAGACAGATGYAAGGTCTGAAAGCAGAACTCTAGGGCAGAGTGCTCAYAGTGGCTCTGTCCCCTGCAAACTTCCTGTGGGTTTAAGACTTCTCCCTGCAGTACCAGCAACTCTTGCAGATAGTGTAGTATCTTGAGCCCAGCAAGTGAAATCAGGGTGTATTCTCAGGTTAGCTTGTACTGCATGGGTTCTAGGACAAGCCTTGTCATTAAATCCCGATGGCTCCCACCAGGTCATCTGTGACCCAGGCATTCAGCAGACATGTTTTCATCCATGACAAGTGCAGTGTAGTTGTGGAATTGATGTTTCTCGGTGTGAGAGGGTGATGTTTACAAAGGTGGTAACCGGAAATTCTAATTTGTCAGCACACACTAAACAGGAGGGAAGCATTGGATAATGTGTGTGAGTCCTTTCTTTCTTGTATGTATCCAGCCCACACTGATCACTGCAGTATCCCCAGGTCCCAGGCTCCTGCTCATTACATTCTTACCAGCTGTGGCATAATTGGGCACAGCACAGCTGCCATACCTTACCCTGAATTAGCTTAACATCCACATTGTTCTAGACTGAATCCTCACCACATGAATAGATACCATCATCTTTCCAATTTCATATATCTCTGTCAAATTAGTATTCCCAGATAATTTCAATAGGAAGCTACCGCTTTCAAAAAAGTAGCAGACTTTCCATTCAAAGAAACAGACACTCATTGATAGACTAGTTGGGTGGGTGGGGAGGGTGACCCTAGCCCCAGTTGCCTTCTTTCCCTGCTGACAATCATGAGTGAAGGT
>BDUI01003755.1:67595-81899 GCA_002335545.1 Apodemus speciosus
TAGCCCTGGCTGTCCTGGAACTCACTCTGTAGACCAGGCTGGCCTCGAACTCAGAAATCCGCCTGCCTCTGCCTCCCAGAGTGCTGGGATTACAGGAGTGCGCCACCACCGCCCGGCGAGCCTGKCTTCTTTTGGCAGGGTTTTGCCCAAGCAAAGAAGACTGGAGAGAGCTGGGGCTGTGTGTTGGGGAGAGAGTGTCTCAGCCATCTGTGGGGTGTGGAAGGGCGTAGTCCTGGAGCTGGCAGATGGATTTTCTGGGAGTAGACACACCCTTGAATAGAGATGGATGGTTGTATGTGAGTTGGGTCAGGTTGTGCAATTTGTCCAGCCTCAGTGGGGACCTAGCAATGGGAATGAAGGTTCTCTCAGCTATGTGGGGAGGGTTGCGTGGAATCAGCAGCTGCTTCCAGAGGGGAGCGGCTCGTGGAGCGGGCTGGACAGTAAGCCACTTGGATATGTCCAAGTCCTACACCCTCATACCTGTACATGGAGATTGGATCTTTCACCAGAATAAGGAATAGGCCCATCCTCCCGGGAATGCTGCAGGCTACAGGTCCAGACACAGTCTTGCTCTGTGGAGGAAGGAGAAGGAGAGGCAGGGCAGGGTGTAGGGGCTGAAGCAGGCAGGGGCTGGAAGGTTCCACAGGACGCTGAAGAGAACCGGCAGTCGTCACAGCCTCCCGAGGGAGCGAGGGAGCGAGCACAGCTCGGGCCTCAGCAACCGTGGCGGAATGGATGGTTTTATTGTTTTCAGCTGCTCCGTTCATGACCATCTGTCACTGCAGCCCCAGGAAACCAAAGAAACCCCACTGCTAGGGATGAGTTGGGGAGGCGGTGGGCTCATCCTGGCTGAAGGAAGCACAAGAGGCCAGCGTTCCCTCTCCAACTTAGAGTCTTCACCGATTTCTGCTCTTCCAGAGGTCTCCTGGTCCCCTGTACCATAGCTCAGCACTGCCTCCTTCTCAGGTTCCATTAATGGACCAAGCAGGGTGGTACACACATATAATCCCAGCTCGAGGCAAGGCTGTGAGTTTGAGGCCAGCCTGGGCTACATGGTGAGTCTGTCTCAAACAAAACAAAAAAAAAAAAGAAACAGGAAAAAAACAAACAAACAAAGCAAAAGAAAAAAGAAAAAAAAAAAAAACCAGGAAAAAAGAAGAGAGGGCGGAGTATCTACTTGGGCCCTGAAGCTAACTGTTCTCAGCTGCTGTTTCCTTCTGCTTCTTCACAGCTGTAGCATGCACTGTATACACTGGGAGCTTTTGCTATTATAATAAATAATAATAATATCCCCCTTCCAGTGTGATCATGTCCCTCCCCACACACCAGGGCTCCCATGCGTCTTAGGGCTACTATAGCTATGATAAAACGCCATGACCAAGTTGGGGAGGGAAGGGTTTATTTGGCTTACACTTCCATATTGCTGTCGATCATGGAAGAAAGTCGGGACAGGAACTCACACAGGGCAGGAACCTGGAGGCAGGAGCTGATGCAGAGGCCACGAAGGGGAGCTGCTTCCTGACTTGCTCCCATGGCTTGCTCAGCCTGCTTTCTTCTAGAACCCAGGACCAGCAGCCCAGCGGTGGCTCCGCCCACAATGGGCTGGGCCCTAAGTGCCCTGCAGGCTTGCCTACAACCTGATCTTCTGGAGGCATTTTCCTAACCTCTCAGATGACTCTAGTTTGTGTCAAGTTGACATAAAACTATCCAGTGCACCATAATCTGCTGACATAATCATTAATTGATTTGCCCTCTGATCCAGTTCTGCACAAGCTTGGACCGGTCACCGAAACTTTTGCTTCTAAGTTTCCTTTTTTTTTTTTTTTAAGACAGGGTTTCTCTGTGTAGCCCAGGCTGTTCTGGAACTCACTCTGTAGACCAGACTGGCCTCGAACTCAGAAATCTGCCTGCCTCTGCCTCCCGAGTGCTGGGATTAAAGGCGTGTGCCACCACTGCCTGGGCCTAAATTTAATCTTATGTAAAATAAACCAGTTGGAGTAGATCCCCCTCTCTCTCCACCCTATCCTTCCTCCCTCCTCTTAGATGATGCTTTTGCCCACGTGCTATAAGTTCTGTGGCTCTAGGACGCACAGAGAGCCCCCAAAGTACTTCTTGTATAGGTTCGAACCTGCTGCCTTGCAATGCATCCAGGACGTCTTTTTGCTCAAAATAAAGACTCCTCTACTAGTAGGGCTTAGAAAAGAGCAGGTTCCCACGGACCAAGAAGATTGGGTCAGTCTGCAAAAGGCTCCCAAGAAAAGGTGTCCTGAGCAGGAGGACCCCCGCCCTTCCCCGGGAAAACAAAGATGGGGATTTCAGGTAGCTCCTGTGTGAAAGCCACCCCACGGCTCAGTGACACTTCACACACTCCACAGAGCCAGCTGAGGCCACAAGCAAATAGTCCAGGTGTCTCAGCAATTGCTTTTATTCTTATTTCCAATCAGTCACAGATCTTGGGCAGGTGAGGCCGGAGACGGGCGCAGGGAAGAGACCGTGGGGAACTCGAGGAGCTGATGCCCAAAGGGCAGGCCCGTCTGGGTGTGTGGCGGGTGAGTCCTTGTGCCCGGTGCTAGATCTCCATCCTCTGGCACTCAGCACAGAGGACTGAATAGAGATGGGTTTGTGCAGGCAGGCCAAACTGTGCCTTGAGAGACGTGCAAAGCCAGACTCACCTTTTCCTCTAACAGCCAGAAGGGGGCAGCAAAGTCCGTGTGTAAAATTCCCAACTCGACTTGCCCCCCTCGGCCTCTTGGAATAAGGGCGCTTGAGGGACCCTGCGGGGCTCACAGAGAAGAAAGGGTATGGGATGGAAGAACCATACCACACCTGAGGAAGTCTTGTAGCTTCCTCGGGCTATACAGAAACAGCTGCGCACGGACCCAGGAATTGTGGGCAATGAGGGACTTAATGTCCCCACTTCGTCCCATCTTGAGCCTCAGAGGGGACCTCCTGGTCTCTCGCGGATCCTCAGAGGGCTTTGGGCCTCACGTCAGATATTCCTGGCTCCCTCAAGCCTTACGAAATCCAATCTACCCCGTCACAGGTCCGGCTCCACCCAAGCTAAAAATGCGAGGGGCCTGGAGGAGTCCTTCCTCCTTCCCAGCTGGCCGCACCTGCCCAGCTTCGGTTTCTCATAATCCCGCATTCCTCATAATCCTGCATTCTTGTTTCCCCGCCCTTCCTCCTGCCAAGACCCACCCAGGTGTTCCTGGGACTCCTTACTGCCCCACCAGGGGTCGACATCAAGGCTTTCTGTGGCCCCGGAGCCAGTTTAGCCACGGGCTGGGCAGCGGACAGAAGAAAGCCCGGCCGGGCCTCCCTACCTTCACCAGCCATCTTTGAGATCACTGTGACTTGTGCCCCGGTCACATTATTTATGGCTGAGGGCTTGCCCCTCCCCCAAGTTTTTGGAACTCAGCCTTGGAAAAATTTCTCAATCCTCAGGCTCTGCATAAATTGTCTCCGAAGAGGACTTGGACAAGTGGATTCTGGGAAACTGGCCAGTGTGAGGGCGACATGTCATGTCGGTGGGGGAGGGGCTTTAAACCTTTCTAGAACTGAAGCTAGAGATTAGGAGAGGCACTCGAAGGGGAAGCAGGCAAGCAGATGAGGACGTCAGGCAAGGGTCTGGGTGCCTCTCCCTGCCCCACACTGCCACCAGTTGGGGACTTCCATCTTGCAGATAGGAAAACAGAGTCACAGACTGTTGTAAGTCTGTTGGCAGTGAGGTCAGAACCAGAAGCCAGGAATCCTGCCTCCCAGCTGACTTCCAGTGAGGGATGCCAGGCTGGGTGAGAGGGGCAGGTGGGGGTATCACAAGTCACAAGTCCTCAGAGATGCCAGTGCTTGTCCACCCACACATCTATAGACTACACAAGTCTCAATCCAGCCCAGGCTCAGTAGCTGTGAACTGTCCCTCAGGTTTACTAGATGACAGTAGATTTATCCAAGCCTTTCTGAGCCACTTGGCTTTATCTCTGCAATGGGATGTGCCGATAACCCTGCAGGACCAGTCTGGACCAGTTGGGGTGGGTGCTGGTAGATGAAATGAGCAGCTGTGGGCTCATTTTGACCAGCACCCACCCCCACTGCCCCTCCACACCACCTTCCCTCCTCAAATATCCAAGATCGAATATTTTTCAAATGCTTCTGTAATAGTTCTCGAAGGCTAGAGTAGGCAGGGTGGGCAGGGGCAGGGGCAGGGGCAGGGGCAGGGGCAGGAATGGATAGGTTATCTAGTCCCCTCTCCTGGGGTAAACAGGGTCCCCTACATCCACTCAGGGCCTTGTAGCCTTCACCCAGTAACTTTCCACTGGCCTAGAGCTGGCCGTGTGCACGTGCTGCCTGCATGCTGCCCCGGGTGTGGGCCCCTGGCCCCCTGGCCCCCTCTCCAGCAGGCACGAAGCCAGGCCAGGGTGGCTGACGCACGCTCGCTCTGCCTGAGATCCCAGCAGCCTGGAGGTTGATAAGGAATTCTGGCTTCATCACAGGGGACAGGCTCAAGGGACTGGCTCTGGCTGTGACCATTAGCTGGACAGCTTCCAAATTACAGAGATGTGGAGATAAGGGGGCAAGGGCCCAGGAACTCTGGGCTGAGTGGCCAGGGAAGCTGCGGGGAGGGAAATGGATGCTTCGACTCCTTGGGCCCCAGGAGGCCTGGCTGGAGATAAGACTGGATGTAGCAGAAGACAGGGGAAGACCTAGGACAGAGGTGTGGAAGGGACTGAAGGACAGCCCTGGGGAAGGGCTAGTTCAGCAGACAGAACCACTTCCATCAGACCTCCCGCCCCACTCCCCTTAGGTCTGTGGGAATAGCAGAGTGGAAAAAAGAGAGATGGGGCCCTAGTCCTGCAGTCACACGTGCCTTTCCAGTGGGTGTGATTTGATTGACAGCCACTGGTTCAGCCCTCCCAGCCTCCCCTGGCCCTCCCCCGCCTGGGAGCTCAGGACGGGCTTAGCACATCCCCCTGTTCTATGACCCAGATGACCCAGGAGGGCAAACTGAGGCAAGTAACGAAAGCAGTGGCTTCTCACTCTCTTTATGTTGCCCAGGTCCCTAGAACAAGCAACTGGCCTGCAGCTGATAGAGTGGCAGCCGGGGACAGTTTCACCCCACACCACGGAGCCCTGACCCCATGTTCCAGCCATGTCCCCTCAGCTATTTTTTCTTACAAAGCATGGTTGTTTGACCTGAAAGAGAAAATGGAGCCGGAGAAGACTTGGTGGGGGTCACAGTCTCAGCCCTGGTTCCTGGGGTCTCCTTCCCACCTCTGAGATCCTGCTGGCCTCCTCCCGCTCATTCTTTAGGTCTGAAAACCCAGAGGTGCCCTCAGCCTTGACTGTGCCATTTGGAAGATAGATCGGGTGCCAGGGGATGGCGTGGCCTCAGATCTGCAGGGCCCCAAGCATGGCGTATGTACAAGCCGGCAGCGTGAGGGCTGGCTGCTCACAGGCTGGCTGCAGCAGGTTTATGTCTGGTCTTGCAGGAGCACAGAGAGGGTCACAGGACGGGGAGGGGACATTCTCAAGAGGAGGGTGGGGGCGGGGAGGGCTCCTTATTCCCGGTTGGTGCCGAAAAGCTGCAGGAAGAAGGTGAAGATATAGATAATGTCTAAGTAGATGTTGAGGGCTCCAAAAATATACTCCTCGGGGCTCAGCGAGTGTCGGCGGTTACCCATCAGCAACTGGGTATCAAATGCCAGGAACTAGAAGAGAAGGAAGAACAAGGGGTCAGATATTCAGTCTGTGACCCTCAGGGGCTGAGTTGCTGGGTTATTACCTGGCTGACCCGTGACCCTGCCGCAGCAGCCAGGACTCTCCTGATACCTTCCTCCCTGATTCCGTCCACCCCACCCCACCCCACCCCACCCCGTTTACTGAGCACTTATTTTGTTCTAGGTAGAAATACAGCAGAGAAGCGGATCCCTGCCCTCTGGGGGAAGGTGGGGTGGGGGAAGGGGTGTTAGTGAGAGGAGAGCAACCCCAGAGTATTACAAAGTGCCCCCCATCCCCGAGTGCTGAGGGCTAAACTCTGTGTGGGCGTGGCCACCGTTAGGGAGGGCTTCCTGAGGCTGGGAGCTTTCTAGATGAAACAGTCTTCGTGCTCTTGTTCTAGGCCCCGCTACGTGTTTTTTGTTTGTTTGTTTGTTTGTTTTGCTTTGTTTTTTCGGAGGGGAAATGCACAATTCAGGTAACGGCATGGGGGTTGGCAGGAGGTTTGTATACACTTTACAGACACAAGCTTCTTGGAATAGAATTGTTATCACGAGAGGAAACTGGGGCCAGAGATGTTAAACGTTTATCTAAGTTTACCCACGTGGGGAAATGGCAAATCCAGACTTTGAGCAGGCTAGTTGCAGCATAGCATCCACACTGTCACCCTCTGTAGCACCCAGGATCAATGAGTCTTCTGCTGTCCCAGGGGAACCTTCTGGGCCTAACAGATGACTCCTCGGTGATTAGCCACAGCTCCTCTCTGTCCCCAGACACCCCTGTCAGCCCTTCCCTCTGGCCACAGACACCCTGCCCCTCCCCCACAGTGTTCCTCTGGGTTCTGTCTTGACTGCAGAAACCCCTTGCATGCCGCYGCACGTAAAATCAGGCAGGCAGGGACATCTTTCAGAGGTCCGAGGTCTGCGTCTCCCAGGGTCTAAAAGGGGACGCAGCATTAGCCGGCACACGGGAGATTTCTTCAGATTCACCCCAGACCCCCACCCCAGTTCTATGGCTAGCTGCTCCACCACATGTATGCAGAAGGCCGCTGTCTCAGGGCTCCTCACACGCGGTCACATGTGCTGCGTGCCAGGGACTGAGTCGGAACCTGTAAAGGACACAAGTCTGTGTGTTCAGCTAGGCCCACTGCCTAACGGGGCGGGAGGACTTTCGGAGGATTAGGAGAAAGCTGGGTCTATGCCACAATTAGGGCTGTGGAGTGGGAACTCTGCTTCGCTCAAGGGGAAGGTGTCCTAGGAGGGGTGACATTTTTCCTGGGGTCTGAAGGAGGGAGGCATGGGCCTTGGATAGGCCGGGCGGCCTTTTGGAAGCCCTGGGGATGCTGGACCATTGTGAACTGTGAAGAATGAAGAGCTGGGAGGAGGGGAGCATTGTGGGAAGGGAAGTGACTACGGGGCTGATACACGACCTTGAAGCTTGACCTTGAAGCTTGCGTTTGGCTGGATGGAGGCTGAAGGATGTCCCGATCCCTTTCTCTCACCCCCTCCCTGCCCCAGGACACAGACTCCTTGGAGTTGTGTTAGATGTAGCCCACAGAGAACCCCTCTGTGCTAACGCGACAAAACACGGGGACCAGAGACTCCAACAAGGAGCGAGTCCAGCATATGTTGTGTGAGACGGAGGGTGACTCTGAGCTCACTCTGATGCCACTTCACTTGGAGACTCTGTCCTGTTACCCAGGCACTGGGAGAATGAGCAAGACTTGGGCTTTCTTCCTGGCCTGTGACTCCCCCGCTCTGAATGGAGATGAGGGTGCTTGTCTCCTGAGGCTGTTCTGAGACCGTGGTAGCCATACTGTGCGCAGGACACCTGGCACGCAGCCAACACCTAATGAATGATGGCTGCTCCTGGGGTTTTACCGAGGCACCCGCGGGAGCCCAGGAGCAGGCAGACGCTGCTAATGAGACTCAGGTGCCTCCCACAGCATGTCGGGGAGGCAGAGAGATTCTGAGGGGAATCTGCATGGCCTTAACAGAAGGAAAATGGCAAGCTGTGGTAAGGGTTGAGGGGGACCTTGTGTGCATTAAGGGCTGGACCCCCCTGGAACACAGAGTGTGTCTGGAAGGCCGAGGGTCGTTTAATCATGTGACCTCAGAGCTCTCACTTCACAGAGCAGGAGAGCAACAACAGTCACGCCATCCCCAGCTCTCATTATTAGAAACTATCATTTTACTCTGTCGCACTCAGCAAAGAGATCTGGCTTTCTAAGTGAAATTTCCTCTGCAAAGAGAACAGGCAGGTCGAGGGGGTCAGTTCTGGCGCTGTGGACTGCTTAACAGGCACAGCTGCCAAGCATAAGTTAATAAATCGCTGAGCTGGCTTATCAATCAGCAGTGCTTGGTTGCTTTCCCAGAGCCTGGTCACCCCTGGGTGAGCTCATGAAACTGAATCTTTCAACCTAGAAGGCTTGGACCTGATCAGGTCCCGGGGGGTGCCGCTCCAAGGAGCACCCACCCCGTGGCCTCCCAGAACAGCTAGCTGGCTGCAAACAAGAGTGGGTACACTGTGGGGGCCGTGCCCTTGGGTCCTGGCCCTAGATTCTCCTCCACATGGCTCTAGCTGGGGAGGCCCACCCAAAATGGGCTACCACCAACTGCTGAAGCCTCATTTCTGAGAGCCAGGGGGGAGCTTTCTACTTTGCATGCACACTCATATTTAATGAGCACCTATTGTGTTCCAGGGAACTTGCCTTCAAAGAACTAAGCACCTACTGTGAACTGACAGTTTAACAAGGGCCACAAACACCATCAGAATTCCATTAGAAGGTCCAGCAGGATGGCTCCGTAGATAAGGCTACTTGCTACTAAGCCTGAGGGCCTGAATTTGGTCCCCAGAACCTACACGGAGGAGACAACTGACTTCTAGAAGTTGCCCTCTAATCTTCGCACACGCGCACACAAACACACACACTGTGGCATGCACACCACAGTTAAATGTCAAATAATTTTTAAAAATCCCACCGTAAGCACGCATTGCAAGGGAAAGATAACTGGCTAGCATCCCTCTATGCAACAGAAAGCACTGTCAACATCCTGAGCTGACAGCAGATGATCTTGTTTATACTTAACGCACTAGTTGCACACTAAGGACAGCTGTTGACACCTGGAAGGGTGACCCTTGGCTGAGTTAGAGGCCAGCGGGATGCAGGACTCTGCCTGAGTGTGTGGGATGGGGTCAGAGGCAGCGAGAGACCAGAACAGGAGTAACGTATGCTGAACGTATAAACAGTCCTGTGCATGCTAATCCATCATCTCAGCTTACTGTCCCTTTGTGCCCTGGCAGGTTGGCATGTCGCTGTTTAGCCTGTAAGGTCAGGGGTCTTAAGAGAGGAAAGTGGTTTGCTGATGGTCTCTTATCTAGTGCTGGAACCTGACCCTTGCCCCTTCTCTGATGGAAGAGGAGCTGAGTAGGTTTGCAAAGGGACTAAGAGGGACCTGAACAGGGCAGAGGAGCTGAGGGTGTCTGTTCTAGTCCACCACACAGTAGGGCTGCAGCTCTCAACCTTCCTAATGCTGTAACCCTTTAACACAGTTCCTCATGACATACTGACCCCAACCATAGATATTACTTTGTTGTTACTTCATATCTGTAAATTTGCTACTGTTCTACATCACAATGTAAACATCTGGTATGCAGGATATCTAATGTGTGACTCCTGTAAAAGGGTCATCTGACATCCCCCTGTCCCCACAAATGGATTGCCACTCATAGGTTGAGAACTGGTGATCTCCATAGACTCTGGCCACATAGCTGGCCTGGCCCTGCTACACTGGGAATCACATATGTCTGTTGTCTGTCCCTCCCTCAAACATGGCCTCAGAAATGAAGCTGAGACACTGTGGGAGAGACACACCAAGGAGAGGCCATTTGGCAGACAAGGATTGAATATAAAAACTACTGGGGCTGCAGTGTGTGGAGCCAGCATGGAAGGGCGCTCCTGGGCTGAGTCTGCCCTACAGAAGCGGCAGCACAGGGCGGGAGCCGCCAGTCCCGGGCCTCTCTCACAGGGCAGGTTCTAACAGAGCTTTACCGGAAACCACTCCGTCTGTCAACAGGGGCCAGTTAGCTAAACTGATGCAGAACTGAGTCGGAAACCTCCCTGATATCAGCTACCACGAGAAGAAAGGGATCTGCGGAAACAACCTTATCACACAACTGCACAAAAGTACATTTGTGACTCAGGAGCTTATAGACAAGCATCTCCATAGATCAGTCTAGGAAACAGCAGCTGCCCATCATGGTCACCACTGGGGAGTCAAGGAGTGCGCTCAAGATGTTTGCTTCGTCCGTCCGTCCGTCCGTATTTAAGGTTTTTAAAAGCTGAGACCCAGGAATAGATGTATTCGCATATTACCAAGTACGACTTATAAACACAAAGGATTAAAAGCAGAGTCTTGTGACTGTTTTTAAATAGCCACTTAAGTCTCTGTGACAAATGTCACATTACTGTCCCCATCATTCGTTGACGTCACTGAGCCACAGACGGTATAACCGACTTKCCCTCATCACACAGCCAAGAGGACAGCTGTCCCCAGATGCCAGGAGAAGCAGGATGGCATGCATGTGTGACGGTGTGTGTGTGTGTGTGTGTGTGTGTGTGTGTGTGTGTGTGTGAGATATAAGGTGAGTTAAGAAGAGATGCAAACATAGCCCTTAGCATAGAAAAACACAGGCTTCCAAGTTGGATGGTGCCCAGAACTGGGCCCATCCAGTGCCCTGTTCCCTCTTGTACAACTAGAGGGTGACTTTGGCCTTTGGGATCCTCCCACTTAGCCTGCTGTCTGTTAGCGACACAATGGGACCCTTTCTCTGCACTGCAGTCAGACAAAACAAGGACTGCCTCATCAACGATGTTCGGAAAACAGAAGAGTCGGATGAAGCCCCGGACCCTCTGTGGCACGTTCCCTAGTCCCACCGGCCTGGGCTTTAGAGATGCCGAGAAGAATACCCAGAGCCTCTGTCCTAGAACCCTCAGCTCAGACCCCCGAGAGCTTCTTCCAACTCTCAGGGTAGGGACACCCATCATGGAAGCCAAGACCTCCTGGGGTGCTGGTCCAGCTTGAGAGGCAGCCTCCTCCTACGTCTGTCTCTGCCACACTCAGCCTTGGCACATTGTGGGGAAGCCTTGAGTTTGCAGCTTGCCCCATACCCCTTGGTGGATGCTAGGGCTGAAATGTCGGTTGAAGTGGGTGAGTCAGCTCAAAGGTGTCGGCTCYAAGTGGCTCTCCCATCCCCTCCCCACTAGTGCTTTCTCCTTGGGTGCTTTCTCCAGAGGTAAACTCATGGGCCAGGCTGTAGGGCTGGGTAGAAACTGTGCAGGGTGGGGCCAAGGGCCAGTCTACCTCTAGCAAATCCTGAGGCTTCAGGGTTCCATGCCTGGGAACGCTGCTTTAACCTTGCTGGACCTTCTTCCGGGTAGCTTAAGACACGGGGCTCTTCCACGCATCATGGCACGCCAGGGCCTGTCTTCCCTTCTCTACGCAGAAGGGCCCACCCATGGACTCTCCCAACTACCCTTTATGTAACTGTCAAGAGGACCCCAACCAAGGCTTTTTGGTGCACTAATTGAATGAGACATCATGGGGCACCAAAGTGCCTCCTCCTCCCTGTGATTCACAGGAGACAGCTGGGACAGTGCACATTCAGCCGTGCCACTGGCCATCCCAGCACCTCAGATCCCTGCCCCGACTCACTCCTCAGGCATCCTTTCACCCCACACACACCGGGGGGTGGGGAGGAGAGGTGTCTACTGTGTACTAGACTGTACATGGATGCACAAACCAGAGTGGTTGGTGAGCCTCACCCTCAAGGCGTTTACATTCCCCTTGAGTCAGAACACTGAACAGATCAGAAAAAATGGAAGGAAGAGATAGGGTCTCCAGAGCTAGGACTCCGGGAGGAGGGAACAGAACTTGAGTGTGGAGGCCGCTCAGCCATCACGGAAGAAGAAGGAAGGCTGGGAGGGTCTCAGGGGACAGAGGAGCAGATCAGCGTGGGATCCTGGGTGTGGAAGGAGCTACCCTGCCTAGGCAGCAAGGGACACAGCGGAGTTGGAGAGAGGAATTCAAAGGGGCCTGTGGGGAGCAACCGCCTGCTGGATGTGAGGCAGGGGATTCCCACCCCTGCCTGCTGTCTGACCAGAGACGGTGGGCGGTCGCCGCACTGCCGCAGGGGAAGCTGCAGGGGGTATCCCAAGCCTGCTGGCTGGGGAGAGAAGGGCTGGAAGCCTGGCTGAGTGCTCAGGCGCTACAACCGAGGGAGAGCAGTGAGACCTGCTGCCTCCTGGGTCTGACTGTAGGGTGTCTGTCGGGAAGGGAGAGAGCTGCCAAGGAATTTGTAGAGTGGGAACACGGAGAGAGGACGTGGGAAGAGCATGAAGGCAGAGGGATCCAGACAAAAGAACTTGCTTGCGTGTTAGTTAGGGTAAAGGGTCAGTCAGATCTCTATTTATTTTATAAACCAATATATATGTGTGTGTGTATATATATATATATTGGTTTTGCTTTTCTTTTTCTTTTTTCTTTTTTTTTTTTTTTTCCGAGACAGGGTTTCTCTGTGTAGCCCTGGCTGTCCTGGAACTCACTCTGTAGACCAGGCTGGCCTTGAACTCAGAAATCCTCCTGCCTCTGCCTCCCAAGTGCTGGGATTAAAGGCGTGCGCCACCCCCGCCTGGCTGGTTTTGTTTTTCAAAACAGGGTTTCTCTGTGTAGCCCTGGCTGTCCTGGAACTCACTCTGTAGACCAGGCTGGCCTTGAACTCAGAAATCCTCCTGCCTCTGCCTCCCAAGTGCTGGGATTAAAGGCGTGCGCCACCCCAATGGGCAGTGACTACGCAACAGGACGTTCTCGTCTGGAACTCAGACACTAGGGCTGGAGATGTAAACCCATAGTCATCAGCATGCAAAGCATCSGCCCRCCTGGGGCTCTGAGGGAAGAGAACGGAATGACTGGGGACCCAGGCGGCCACGATGGGGCTGCCTAACCAAAAACCAGGAGCCGGAGGCCTAGAGGATGCTCCCGCTGAGTTAGGCCAAGGAGGGCTGAGGCGGGCTGCTGGGTTTGTCCCTGTGGAGGAAACTGGATAATACCGCATTCTGCAGAGTGCTCAGTGGACTGGGGATGAGGCTCAGTGGAAGAGCTCGCACTCAGCATGCACAAAGCCCCGACTTCATGGAAAAGGCACACAAGAGAGTATGGGGGCAGACAAGTGAGGGGAGCAGGGACTGGGGTGGGTGGGGCATTGTGGGAGAAGAACAGATTCCTAAGGAGTTTTGTGCTATATCTGGGCAAGAGCTTTAGGGGGATGAGGGTTAAGAGTATTTTGTGGGATTTATGTTCTTTTGGATGGGAGAAATCGCAGTATGTTTCCATGCTGACACAAGGGTCTAGTAGAGAAGTCAACACATGATTTASGTGATGATGATGAAGGAGGTGGTGGTGATGGTGGTGATGGTGGTGGTGATGAAGAGGACAGGAGAGGTATAGCCTCTCCCCAGGTGACCACTGAGGCACTGGACACCAGTTTCAGCACACCTTGGTCCTGGGACACCTGTGCCCAGACCTGTCCTTTACTGGATGTGAGATTTTACCAGCCTCACAACTTAACACCCAGGGCCTCCAGTGTGCAAGGCAGTTCTTAGAACGATGTCAGCCTTGCTTCCTTCCCTGGGCTGTGGTAAGACGCAATGAAGCAATAAGCGAGAAAGTGTCCTACAGAACGCTATGGGTGGGACAGACGGCCGGGATCATTCTTATTATTCTAATAACACGAGGGATTATTGAGCAGATTTAAAGGCTTACCATCCACCCAGCCCTACCCGCCTGCAGAGCCTCATCCTACAGTCTCCACACTTGCTGCAACCTGACCCTCAGGAAGGGAAGTGCATGCCCGGCCTTCCACAGGCTGCCTTCCAACTCCTCCAGCCTCCCCTGCGGGCCCAACTCTTCTCCTGCTCCCAGCCATGACTGCTCTCTGGGGCCTCCTGATGCTGCTGCCTGGGGTTGGTGGTCCTGCTTTTTGCTCTCCTTTCTCCCATCCCAATCCCCCTCCAATTCTCTGAGATTGCTCTTTGCTTGAGAAAATATGACCTGGAAGGAGGAACACTGGTCTAGGAGCCAGGAGAAGTGGGTATCCTGGGGTAAGTTAGGTATCCTGGGGTAACCAGCCATCTCACTTTATTTAGGATTTAGGGTTCCCAAGAAGTGGGATCCCCACTGACACAAGGAATGTGGCAGATAGACGGAGGTAAATTGGCAACCCAGTTGTACTGGCTGGTTTTGTGTGTCAACTTGACACAGGCTGGAGTTATCCCAGAGAAAGGAGTTTCAAGTAAAGAAATGCCTCCATGAGACCCAGCTGTAAGGCATTTTCTCAATTAGTGATCAAGGGTGACAGCGCCCATTGTGGGTGATGCCCTCCGTGGGCTGGTAGTCCTGGGTTCTTGGGTTCTATGAGAGCAGGCTGAGCAAGCCAGAGGAAGCAAGCCAGTAAGGAACATCCCTCCATGGCCTCTGCATCAGCTCCTGCTTCCTGACCTGCTTGAGTTCCAGTCCTGACTTCCTTTGGTGATGA
>BDUI01003756.1:32785-51952 GCA_002335545.1 Apodemus speciosus
AAATGGGTGTGAGAAACAGGAAGGAGGCACCTGAGAAGAGATCATCCTGTCAGATTCAGCCACTGGGATTGTGGAAGATACTTCCTCCCCCACTGAAGGAGAAAGCACAGCTGGTGGAGCTGGGTGGGACCTGGGGCATCACAGGAGCTGGAGTCTGACAGTTATCTATACCTTGAATGCACATAAAGCTGCAGCTGGGGCCCCACCAACCTGTTCCCCACTGTGTGCAGGGCCTGCTCCCCACTGTGTGCTGGGCCTGCTCCCCACTGTGTGCGGGCCTGTCCTTGGTTCAGCCCCCAGCTGTATATGATCAGAAAGGAGAGAGAGAAAGCATCCTGGGGACTGCGGCTGGGGGACAGGCAGGACGCAGTGACAGTGGGGGGGGGGGGACAGATAAGTCCTTGGAGGGAGGGCCAGAAAGCCTAGCGGCTGGTCAGAGGTCCCAGAGGGTGGGCGCCCAGCTGGGGTGTGTGTTTAGAGCACTGCTCCTCTTCCTGTTCTCCCTCACCCCGGGGACCTCCCGAGAGCCTGCAGCCCCCCCCCCCGGGGGCGGGCAGACATGCAGAAGCCCCAGGCACTGCTTCACAGAGACCACGCCCAGGCAACCCTGCCAGGCTGGGACTGGCTCCTTTCTTCTGTTTCAGTGACCGTGTGACCTGCTGGTTTTTAACTGTCATACCTTCCCAGGGAGGCTCGTGGCTGGCCCATCTGTCAGCCTGGGCTGGTCCTAGGCAGTCTCCCCGAAGGTTTCTGCCCTACACTGGACTCCACCAGGGTCACCTTCCTTGTCTGGAACGATGTCAGCTTCTCTGACTCTCTGCACTCCCAGACTCAGCTTTCAGACCTCCGTGTGTGCACAGTGCTGGGCTCCAGCGCAGTCCCCGCCCGTGCTGCTTGGTGAGGCTTCCCCTAAAGCCCTTCCCTCGCTCTATGAAAATGGTTTCCTATCTGTTCCTCTTYTKTGTCCTTCAGCATCCACACCCGTGAGGACCACCACCCCATGTTTGTCTCTCCAGCCATGTGGGCTGTGGGGCCTCTCACTGATGCTCCCCTGCCCCCCTCCTCCAAGCTAACTGCACCTTGCAGTTCCCCAGATGCATGCGAGCTCAAAATGAACACGCTCCTCCTGCCAAGGCAGGCAGGCAGGCAGGCAGGCAGGCAGGCAGGCAGGCAGGCAGGGAGGCAGGCTCCTCACCCCATGTCCCCTCAGGGCCACTCATCCTCACACAGTCTCCACAATCAACATGCTGCTTCTGCCTTCCAGGAAACCCTCCCTGACCTCCCCCTGCAGAGCAGGATGCACGCAGCCGCCTTGCRCAGTGATACCTTATCAGCAAGGTTTGTGCGGCTGGCGCCACCTTCTCCCATGGAGGCCGCGGACAGTAGACCTCCTCCTGGCACAGTTGCTACTGGCACAGAAAGATCTGTTGACAAGTYCTGCCCCAAGGGGGGTGGGGGAGATAGGAGAGGCCAAGTCGGGGCTGTCAGAAGTCTGAATCGTAGCAGTCAAACAGCTAAAGAGAGCAGTGGCAGGCACTGTCGCTTCTGCTGTGCTAACGGTGCAGCCACGGTGCGGCCAAGTACAAGGCAGTGGCTCAGACCCAGGGAGACCTGTTTGTGCTCAACATATGGTTTCAGGACCTAGAGATATTTAGGAGTAGCTTTCAACACAACTCAGGATTGGGGGGGGGGAGGGTATGTGTCTCATTTATTCTTAGTGTACGTGTGTGCATGTGTGTGGGTGTGCATGTGTGTGCGTGAGTGTGCACGTGTGTGTGCATGTATGTTGCGTGCTTCTCTCTGTGTGTGCATGTGGCATGCACATGCTACCGAGTACATGTGGAAATGGGAGGATAACTTTGTACGAGTCAYTTGTCTTCTACCATGTGGGTCCCAGGGATCGAACTCAGATCATCACACTTAGCGGCAAGCACCCTTTACCCTCTGAGCCATCCTGCAGGCCCCTAGAGCAGGGGCTTCAAATGTGGCCTGGAGCASCCGCAGGCCCAGGCACAGACAAGGTGCTGAGGTTCCAGGTGATTACTACGTCAGAGTCTTGAGAAACGTGGTGCTGAAGCCAGGGCTGATCTAGGCTTGCGGAACCACAATGGTGTCCGGACTGCTGCCTCTGTGGATAAGGACAGGGCGTGGTTAACTGGGCTGAGGTGGAGGTCCACAGCCTGATTCTGGACCTCTCCAAGGTACTGAAACACGTCCAGGCGAGACTAACGAGTTGTGCCAGGGGCCGGGGGCCCGGGAGCTCTGCTGGGCTCCCCCTTGCCCCATCTGTGCCCCCTGTACCGACCACTGGTGTTCCTTACAGTTTCTGATACTTGAAATAAATGGGTGAGGTGAGACCTTGGGGTGACAGCCTCATCCCTGTGCTTGCTGCGTGTCTTGGTCTGATTTTCCATTCTTCCTCTGACCAGATGCAGTGTGTTACCTGTCCTCATGGGGGTGGGGGGGCTACAGGTCCGGGCTCAGGCTGCTGGATCCCTGGGGCTGGAGGGAATCGTATTTGCCACTGCCTTCCTGTTGATTTCAGTGACCATTGTTTCAAGTCCTTTAAGCTTACACTCTCATGTACAACCAAAATAAGGAGCAGGCGGGGAAACCGAGGCTGGGTGGATCCACACGTCCCTCAGGGAAACCCTCTATATGTAAGTGTGCAAGTGTCAGAGGTACACAAGGATAAGATCGCTGCTGAGTGAGAGACGGTGTGATTGGGTGTCCATGGTGCAGTTGGGGTGTGTACAGCGACTGTGGAACGGATACACCCAGCAGTCACAGGTTGGTGTGCGGCCTGCCCGAGGGACAGCGTGTGCCCCATGTTGTCGTGGCATGTAGACATGTGTGTTTCGGGGGTTGTCTCAGGCAGCCCCCACAAGACCCACTCCCCAGCTCATTAAGGCTCTCCCATTATTCTGACATTTGTGCACATCACGTACCGGCAAGAAGTAATTTACTTAGAAGAAATTAAAAGTTCATTTTAATTGAGCGCACACTGCAGTATGCAAATGCACAGCCCATTATGTACACTGATGCAGAGACAAAGCCATCATCAGCGTTTAACCCTCCGTGTGCTGGACCCCTCCACTCCAGGAGGGGCTCCGGGCCTTGGGAGGGCTTCCTTACCCACCAGCAGGAAGAATCCTCAATGCTTAGAGTCTGCTGAAATCTCTAGATGGGAACACTGCTTATGCACTGGGCCCGGGGTGGGGGTGTGGGGTGTGGGGTGGGGTGTGGGTGGGGCAAGACTGCAGGCTCAGCCCAATCCAGATCCAGCCAACAATCTTCACTGATGAAGTCCCGATGAGACCATGGGTTCTGGTGGGGATAGGTGCATACCGGCCTACAGTGGCCCAGGACAGGTCCAGGGCCATGGTGCAGGCTACTCCTGAGCCTGACTCTTGGTGGATAGGCAAGGTGCCAGCTCTGTGGTGGGGCCTGGTATCTACTTTCTGTAAGAGAAGGGCTTCAGCAGCTGCCATTCTCCATGCCAGGATCCATGTGCTTCCCAACGGCCACGGCAGAGCTGTGGTAATGGTCCCACGGCAGAGCTGGTCTCCTCCATGAGTTCAAGGCCCAGTACACTCCACACGCCAAGTCTGCGTGCATCCCTTCCATTCGCTGTGCACTAGAACTGCAACCCTCGGAGGTTCAGAGAAGTCGGCAGATGCTACACTTCCTGGAGCAGTTTCGAGAGGTGGGGCTGGAGTCCCACCCAGCCCCTGGGGTCCAGATTCTATACTGAAGGTCTTAGAGACACACGTGGGGGGGGGAGTGGTGGGAATGGGGGGAAGAGAGACTGGGACTTCTCTTGACCCTGTCATTACCTTCTCAAAGGGGTTCTTGCCCTTAGCCAGAACAAAAAGAGCTGACAAGTGGGTAAAGGAAGCATCCCCGAGGGCCGGCCGGCCTGGCCGCAGGCGCAGGGCCTGGGTGTGTGCCCAGGTCTCTGGGGTCTCCTCACCTCATCTACGGATGGGCAATACTTGGCCCCTCGAGATTTCTGTGTGGCACAGGCCAGGCAGCAGGTGTCTGGGATGGGTCTCTGCCTTCCCACAGCTTCCCCTCCTTGTGCACACACACATAGACACACACCACACATACACACACATACACATACACACACACCACACATACACACACATACACATACACACACACCATGCACACACATACACACACATACCACACACATACACACATACACATACACCACACACATACACACACATACACACATATACACACACCACAGACATACACACACATAAATACACATACACACACACCACACACACATACACACATACACACACACATACACACACATACACACATACAAACACCACACACACATACATACATACACACACACACACCACACAGATACACACACACATACACACACACATACACACACACACACACACACACTGTCTCTTTAACTCTCTGGTTCTTCTGTATCGGGTAGCAGGGAACACCTGTTTGACTGAGCCAGCCCACACCAGGACAGAGCAGAAGGCCAAGTCCCCCCTGGCCTCCCTGAAGGAGTATATTGGTCGGGGGTGGGGGTGGGGTAGGGTTCCCACTGGAGCCAAGGCTGGTTCCTAGGTTGTTGTTTTCGCGTTGGATTTTTGCTACCTGTCAGACCTGGGATTTTTAATGACAGCGAAGTGGAGCTGCTTCACAGATGTGAGGTGACAGGCAGCTGCAGGAGGCAGACAAATTACCTCCAGGCCCAGCCCACAACGCTGCCGCCCACGCAGCCACACAAAGGAAGCCAGCCTGCCTCACTTGGATGAGCAGAAGCAGCAGGGGGCTCGGGCAAGCCATTCCAGCTTCCCCAAGACTCCTGCCCCGGCACAGGGCAGCGCCTGCCCCTGTACAATAAGGGTGGCCTGGCTACAGCCTTCTGGTCCTGGCCCTCAGAGTTCAAATGCACAAGATCCTCTCCCAGACACAGCCCTGTCACCTGTCAAAGATCAGCTTCCCATCCGTCCCTTAGCCATCAACTGTCTCGGGAGTCCCTGACGAGCATCTGCTGCACTGGGAGAAAGAAGGGCCCCAGAAACCATAGGGAACTGGGGTTCAGAGTCAAAAAACGGAGATCCACGGGAGAGGGGATCTTTGGGAGAGAGGGAGACCACAGAGGGAAGGAAGCCGGAGAGGACAGACAGCTGGAACCGACTTCTCTCCGCTGGGCTTGGCTGGGGTGAGGTGTGGAGGGAGCTCCTTTAGCTGCCCTGGAGCGCAGAGGCCCTAGGTGGTTGAGAACTTTGGTCGGGAGGCCCACAGAGCGAGTCTGGACTCTGGGCCTGCGTTGGCCAAGGAACCTTCATTGGCTGCTCACCTGGGATCCCTGGGCCTCTGCTCTTTCATTACCAAAGAAGGCCTCAGACTTCTAGTTCACGGGCCTTGCCTCTTCCTGTGCAGGAGGCCCCAAGGGAGTCATGGGAGAAGAGATAGAGATATGCGCGGCCTCAGAAAAGGTGGATACAGGATTGGGGAGGCGCAACCCATCCCTCCCCTTTACCTCACAGAATAGTGACTGTGACCCCCAGATGAACTGGTCCCCCACTTCTTCTCCGGACCACCTCTTGCCCCCTAGGAGCTTACCCCTGGGCTCTCTGGGCTCTGAGGTGAGTCCCTACGGCCTTCCAGCACTGTCAGATCTTCATCCTGTAAGACTACCCCCTCCAAACACACTGGGGGAGAGCTCTGCTGGCAGCTCTGTGGTTTTGGGTGAGCTATGGAACCCTGTGTGCCTTTTCTCCTCCTGTCATGGGCACACAGTTAAGCTGAGCTTGCTTAAGCCACAGAAGGTCCAGCCCTGCCGCCAGCCCTCTGAGTCTGTGAGCGCAGCCGAATGGGGGGCTCTGATTCCTAATGTGGGGACCAGGAGTATCTTCAGCACCATTCCTTCCTCCTGCACGGACCTGTTAGAGTGCACGGTCCCAGAAGCCCCTCGCTCACAGCCCCTCCATCACGGCCGGCCATTTTATCTTTAGTTATTCTGTCCTACCCAAAATAGGCTTCTGGGAAAGCTGACACAGGCCTGCTCCGGGGTGTTCCAATCACCCTGCTTCCTTGACTTCGGTCATAGCCCTTGAGTGGCTCAGTCTTCATTCTGGTCACCAAGACCCTCACTCTGCAGCCAAATGATAGGCACTTGTCATCATCAGACCCATCTGCTGAACACATGCATCGCTTCTTCTGGGACTGGTCTTACTGGGCATGTGCCAAGTGTCAGGCTCAGCGCAGGGCCCTCTGGTGTCCACCAAGGGCCACACTGCACATAGGTGGGCCGAGGACACTAAGAAGAATCCCACGAAGGCCACCAACTATGAGTGGCTTGCCTCTGGGTCTCTGATATTGCAATGAAGACTTGACTCCCTGCTTGTACTGTTCTTCAATGTCAAGGCCATGTGGACTCTATGGGAACTTGCCTGGGATCCACATGGCTCTGTGGGACGTGATGAAGTCCACATGGATCTGTGGGAACTTGCATGGAGTCTGTGTGGCTCAGTGGGAACTTACATAGAATCCATGTGGATCTGTGGAACTTGCATGCAATCCATGTGGCTCTGTGGGAACTTCCCCGGGGTCCACATGGACTCTGTGGGACTTGCTCGGGGACCTTGTTGGTCAGAGAGGACCTTGGTAAGGGGACATCTTGCTGTTCATCTATTATGTGGCCAAAAGACTTCAACTATGGCTCCCTAGAACTCTGGATTCCAAGAGCCTCAATTTCTGTTTCTGACCTTTGCCTCCTGCCTCCCACGGGCGCTCAGGACCCTAGCAGCCCTCTGCCTGACCCATCCGGATAGGCCTTAACCTGCCTCCAGCAACGCTTCCCTATTCTAAAAAAACGGAAGCGTATGGAGCCCTTGTCCAGTGCTTAGAAGCATCACAGCTTGGTCTCTCTGAAGTCATCAAGCACAGCATGTACTGTCATTTCTGCACTGTGGAAACGCACAGCCTCCGTGAGAACCACAGTTGCCAGCAATCACTGTACCTAGCAGCATACTGGGTAAGGGAGGTCTGGCTATGCTTAGGACACACACTTGAGTCCACCATTCAGTCCTAGCCTGACACATCACAAGCCCCTAAATATGGTGGGGACAAGTGCCCCCCCCCCGTGCCTCAGTTGCCCGTTGCCTCTTTCCTCACGGCATCTCCATTGATGGAGAAGCATCCTCACTCTGCCAGAGCCAAGGAGGGTGCTCCCCCCTCCAGGTACGGACTCTCCAGTGGATGCTTGCTTCAGATGCAGGGAGCAACAATGCCCTGCTATTTCTATTGCTGTATCACTCTAAATTATTGGTCACTGCAGCCAGTGATTGACCTGCAGAGAAGGCAGGGCAGCCATAGCCTGTCACTTCTTATGCACCCAGCGCTATACTGGCCCTAGATGGGGGACACAGTGAACAATTGTAGACTGAATCAGCAAACAGGTAAAGTCAATGGGGTGGCCAAAGGGACCCAGATGCCTGACTTCCAATGGTTGCATGTGAAGATCAGCTAAGGAGGGGTACTTGGGGTCATCTGTGGGACCCCACACAGTCTAATATTGAAGTGGCTAGATATATAGTCTTGCGGAGTCAGGGGCAGTTTGCTGAAGCCAGCGGTGTGTGCAGGGGCACTCTCGAGTGGTCCCACAGACCCTCAGTGGTCTGGTTTAAGTAGGTATCGTCTTTGGGAAGGGTTAGCTGCACCCCCACACGCTCCCTGCTGGAGGCTCCAGATGGAGCGCAGAAAGAGTTAAGTCCTCCGTGAGCAACTGCGAGAAGAAAGTGGTAAACAATTTTTCTCTCCCTCGGCTAAATTAATATGCAAATTCCTAAGCCCCCTCCACTGGCGTCCCCTGCCTTGAAATTAGCGAGGTAGAATGCTTGGGCTAATTATGCATTCAAACGAGCAGGCTGCGTTCTTGCGGCGCTAAGAGGATGCGGAAAATGATTGTGAGAAGATGGAATTGACATTCGAGCGGGTCCTTCTGGGACATCTGGAAGTGCTCTCGCGTGCACAGCAGATGTAACCAAGCGGTGACCGACCGCCAGCCACCCCTGGGCTGGAGGCAGGTTCAGAGGCCAGGGACTGCTCTGACTGAGCTCTTCAGGGAGGGCAGAGACCATGCCTAGCCATCCACTCTCCAATTATTCACCAGCTAAGCACCTCTATCCCGGCCCTGACAAACAAGAGCCCCCCCCCACACACACACACACAGGCCTCATGCCCACAGCCAGCACCACAGGAAGGGATACCGTGCAGAGCACTGTCCGCAGTGCCCAGCTGTAGATTGAAGGGTGAGGTGTCTCTCAGGCCCTTTCTGCTGGAGCCCTGAAGGTCCTGGAGGAACCCAGTGCAGGGCAGATGACGGTTGAGCATTTGGGGCACACACTTCAGTGTCTCTCAGCCACATCATCTACTGTCCAGATGCGTCATGTTGCCGCGGTAGGTGAATATTCATCTGAAGTGGAGTTTCTCAGAAAAATGGGAATCTGAGTAACAGGAAGAAACATAAAATTGAAGTTGTCTGGTGCCAGCGATGCGCAGGGCTGGTAGAGGAGCTGGGCTCAGGAGCTCAGGACCCTCTGGAAGCCGAAGATGGGTCCAGACCTGGAACTCTTCCTTCCTCGATGAAGTCTACTCTCCTTGACTACCAGCCACGGCCTCCCAACCCCGTCTCTGCCGTGGAGAGGCTTACGGCCCTTTCTTGCCTTGGTTTTATGATCATGGAACCGTGTCTTGTCACAGCATCTCCTCTGGTTCTACCTCAGTGCCCTGGCTGCTGGTCTTGGCAATACTGACTGCCCGAGTCCAGGGCACGGTCTGTTCCCGACGTGTCCTGACCGCTTTTCTTGTGAGGATTCACAATAGCCCTTCCGTGCATGGGGAGCCTAGATGTTTACTGCTCCAAGAATCTGTGTGAGCCCTTGCCTTTATCTCTACATTTCTGCAGAACACCTGTTCTGTTATCTCAACAGCAGCCGTGGGCCCGGGCCCTTACCTCAGTGTACTTAAAGATCTGCCCGTCGGGAAGCTGGAGGAAGGATCGATGACACTGCCCCTGATCTGCTGCGCAGACCACAAGTTGAACAGCTACAAAAGAGGAAGCTCCTTGCTGAAATGTAGGCCAAGCAGTGTGGGAGGTCCTGGAAGGATTTGGTGATCCAAATAGACTTACACTGCAAGCAGTGTGACAATCATAATGGTCACGGTGACCGTCAAGCCCCACAACCACTACGATGCCACCCCCACAGCCGTCATTGCCATCACCACCACCATCATCACCACTAGTGCCACCATCGGTACCAGTTACAGTCCTTATCACAAGCATCTCTATTCCCATGATCGCCAACACCATCATCACCATCACTGTCAGAATCTTCTTTATCATTGCCATCAACAGCATTACCATCATCACCCTCATTACCTGCAAAAGGCCAACTTGGTACAAGTGCAAACTATACTCTCTCACTGAATCCTCACGCTAGCACACCGAATAACAGTACCTGTAAGTCTTCTGTCTACAGATAACGAAATTGGCATTGCTAAAGGCAGAGACAGAGCTTGCCCGAGTGCTGGCCCCCCAAGTTAAAAGCTCTCTCTACATCTTGCTTCTTCTCATCACTCAGCGCCATGCCTTCCAATTTAGGGATGAGAAACAAAGCAATGTGTGTCCCAGACGTGGAGGCTGCTGCTTTCTGCCTGGCAGCAGAGTCAGTGGCGTGCCAAATTCACGGCCCCGGGGACTTGAAACTGTGTGTGTTCTTACTTATCAAGATAACTAAGAATGATTTTGCAATTACAGATGTCCTTACCTCTGTCAGAATGTGTGCAGAGGGCCAGAGGCAGCTGGGGGCAGTGAATCAGACTCAGCTGAATTGTCTTCTGATACAGGTCCCCTTTCCAAGAGGCAGTGGGCTATGGCCTCAGAGACCACCCAGGACCTGCAAGCTATCCTTGATCTTGGTTGGATGGTAATCCAGGCCTCCTGTCCACTCCTTTGGTGGGACCAGGCTCAGAGGAGGCAAGAGCGGCTAGTGGACTTCCACAAGTCACAGCCTCAGACCCAGAGCTGTGACTGAGCAAGTAATCACCCGTCAGCTGCCCTCAGCCTCCCTATCATACTACTCAGATGTTAGACAAGACACTTTCTAGACACTTGCCTGGAGTTCTGTGATTCTGAGTCCAGGCTCCTGTTGGCTCATTTGCCCATTGGTTTATCACTCTAGCAGTGTTCTTAGGAAGCCTTCAGTGGTCAGCATGGCTCTCAAAAACAGAATTATACCTTGGGTTTCCAAGAGAAGACATGCATTCCTGAACTGCTCACAGAGAAGAGAGGTGAGGACCTAGAGCCAAAGCAAGACCAGGGCTGGAAAAAGGGAGACAGTGCCTGATCTCTGTGTAGCACAAACAGATGAGCTTGCCCGGGCTCCCCCACCTGACACCTTCCCACCTGTCCAGGGGGAGCAGCCAAGACTTCCAAATTCAGAAGGCACAAAGCAGAAGGCAGCAAGTGGAAGTCTCGGACGCCACCCCCCCCCCAGAGCACCCCCCCCCCAGTCTCTGTTGGGTAGCGACAGGGGGATGGATGGGTGATGTTAAATATTCATCAGATGCAATGAAGTTACTGGAATTGCCCATTAAGATGTAACGTGCAATTTGCAGCTTTCTCCTAACACCCAGGGCAGACACTCGTCAGCCAGCGGGATGGATGGCCGGGCCGCGGAGGAAGACGGATCGCCAGGGAGATGGCGCATCTCTGAACGATCGATACAGACCGGCAGCTCCGAGCAACCAGATAGGCAAGCAATAAGTAGAAGTAAATAGACAGGCAGATTAATTAGGCCCCTTGTGGGGAGGGGTGAGAGAGAGGCCTGGAGCGCAGTCCGCAGCAAGAAAACAGGAGGTGTTCTCTTGTGAGGCCGCTTCACTGGACGTCCAAGAGCTCGGGCTCCCACTAGGACTGGCCCCAGATGTCTTTGGACAACAGCTGGCCGTGCAGTGACACCGCCCCCGTTCTGGAAGGCTAGCTGCATGTACCCTAGGTGGAGCCACCGACCCCTCTGGGCTAGGACCTCCAAAAGGGAAGAGACACACAGCTTTTCACCACAAGGAGCCAGCTTCCTCCCTGGAGCTCAGAGCTGTGGGAGTCTTGGGGTTCGGGGAGCTTTGTCCCTCTGATGGTGATGCATGGCCCCCGCTAATTCGCTGCGCGAGGCTGTTAATTCTGGCGCAGCTGCCGCAGCCGCCCTCCAGGCGCTCTGTAATGCTGGGCTGTGGAGCTTGCTGCAAATTAACACCATTTGTTCTGCGGAGCATGTTTCGTTTCTACACGACACGCATAGCTTATTACCTCGCTGGCATCGTGGGGAGAGGCAGCGGGGGCCAGGGAAGGGAGGGAAGATGTGGTCCAGACCCTTCCTGACTCAAAGCCATTCTCTCAAACCCATTGCCTGGGTGGGGGAAGGGCATTAGTCCCCGGATTCTTGTCTTCAGTGAGCTTCCAAGGGCTGGGAGTCCCTGTGGGGAGACCCTAGGGAAGGGAGGTTGCCACTCCAGTTCCTGGTGGCTGGTCCCCAAAAGGAGGCCAGTGCTCCAGGTAAAGTGTCCCAAGCTCTTCGATCCTGCCGCTGGCTCCAAGCAGCTCTGTGGCCTCCGGGAAGCTGTGTGACCTCTCTGAGCTGTTTCCTTTTTTAGCTGAGGAGGCACTGAACTAGCATCCAGCATATGGCTCCTAGCTCTGTGGTCAGAGACAGTCAACCAAGTCAGACAACTGACAGAGACAAAGCCGTGTGGAAGCAGGTGGCCCTGGCGTCTCGGCGAACCTCCTGGGCTACTCCCATGGTACCCCCCACCCCAAGCCTGGTCAGACCAAAGGACTTCTTGGTTCCCAGGCAGGTGGGAAGAAAATATGAGTTTTCATTCAATCTACTGTGGCTGTCAGTCAAAAACAGCAGCTCCAGAGTCTCACAGTCCCACAGTGGTGACTAATGACATGTGTTACCCTCTGGTCAAAGCAGAGGTCTGGCTTTGCCTCTCTGCTGACCAGGGAGCCGGGCAACCCCACTGGGTGGTGTGGAGTCTTTGTAGAAGGCCTACTCAGCCCTTTCCTTCTCCTCTGACCCAAGAGTGAAGACCCTCTCCAGGGGACAGTGTCTGACCCCGTCCCCGGCCACTGCCCCAAGACCTCCCTCCATCTCAGGGAACCTTACCCTTTCTTGAACCTTTGCCTGTCTTTGCCCCATATTACAGGTCCCCAAGTGCAGCAGTGTCCTGAGGGTCTCAGGGTAGCATTCCACTGTACCAGCCCATGGGACAGCCGGACAGCCTCATAGCTTACCCAGGGAAGGACCATGAGGCCGGGAGCCACCATCTAAAGGCCAGGAACCATGCTGTCAAGGACTTTGGGTCCTCTTTACTGGGACACAGGCAGACTCTTGGGCCCATCCTTTGTGAAAGTCGTCAGACCAGTGACTCCTACATCTCCTGACCCTCCATGAGGGTGATCCCAAGAAAGAGGTGAAAGAACGGGGTTGTGTAAACCCTACTGAAGTCGGTGGCCGTGGCGGAATGACCCTGAGTACCACCAGCTGCCATTCTGAAGGGTGAGATTTGGGCAGCCACTGGGCCAAGGGCTCTCGCCCGAGTTTGTGACTGGGGTCATCGTTACACACACAGGAGAACTTGACCCACGGCTATCGATCCTGCGCCATGATCACAGCATGTAACTCTCCTCCGTGGCCTCTCTCTCGGTCCCACCCATCTCTTCCCACTCAGAACCATGATTGGAGAATCCTATCAAAGGACAGAACCAGAGAGAACCAGTGAGGTTGACGCCAGGAGCCATGGGAGCGCCCCTGTGGCTCTGCTCAGAGACTCAGCAAGTCGCCCGCCCCCTGTGCTGAATGGCACGTGGGCACACTACCTTTTCCTCATGGAGCAAGAGCTGGCAGAGCCTTGACGTCGCGTGGGAACCTCGCATGCCGTTGGTAAGGGTCTCCTGGAGCTGCTGACCCACCCGGGGGTCTTTCCTGCGGCAGAACAATGGCTACCCTCGGGCGAGACCAGTGAAAAGGACTCTATCCCCGTAGACTCGAACTGGTGAGCTGTCTTGGGCCGTTAGTGATGTTGGATTAAGTGAGTGACATTCAGATGTCCTAATATCACAGGTACCAGGGTCAAGGTCAGGAATATGGAGACTGAGGCCTAGGGGAGGTGTGAGTGGGGCATGATGTCCAGGCAGGCCAGACTCAGAGCTCTTTGAATGTACCCAGTGTGAGCAGGTTTTTCTAGGCTCCGCCCCACAGTTACCTGGCAACAGCCAGGTGTGTCTGACTCACTATAAAAGAGGCTGCTTGCCCCTCCTTGCTCTCTTACTCTCTCTGTCCCTTCTCTCCCCATTCCCCTCCATATGCTCATGACTGGCCTTTACTTTTCTCTCTCTCTCTCTCTCTCTCTCTCTCTCCATCTCCTCTCCTTCCCCTCCTCCTCCTTTCTCTGTCTCTACTACCCCCTCACATCCCTTCCCCAGGCCCTTACTGAGCTCTGTTCTATACCACGCCTGGCCTATGGCTTGTCCCTCTGGGGGAAGGGGTGCCTCATGGGCCTGCAGAGGCACCCCCTTCTCCCACACCATACTGCACCTTTACCAAACATATTCCTGGCGTTCCTTTCTTTTTTATAAAACACAACACCCAAGGCATAGAGGAGACTAAATATCCCATTCACCACCAGAGTGACAACCCAGAGTTCCACCAGGGAGAGAGTTCCTGTGTGGCAGTCAAATCCTGCAAGATGAGGCTCTGGATTCAGGAGGGAGCCAGGCCTAGGGCCTGACACAGCAGCTTAGCACAAGGGTAGAGGGACAAGGGACAGCTCCATCTGCTCTGTCCCTTGTCACTCACTGACTCTAAAAGAAGAGACACAAACTGACCAAGGAACCTGCCCCAATATAAGGCTGGTGTGGATACCTTGCTCTCCGATGCCAACAGTTTGCCTGTGGGCCCTAGGAAGTGACTAGCCCCAGTCCGTGCCCTCCTGTGGGCATGGCTTTCTGCTTTCTGTCCACCACAGTGCCAGACTGCCCGGGGCCAACTCTCCTTTGAATGCAGTAGCTACACTTTCCTGAGGACCTTCGAGGGCTGCGGGGGAGCTCAACACATAGAAGGCACAGTGGGTCTTTGCTCCATATCAGCGAGGCCAGCCTCCATCTACATACAGAGCCCGTGTCTGTATCGCCGACGAGCCTCTGATGGAGGTCAGGAATCAGGCTGGTCAGCCACTCCCATCAAGAGGAATACGGGTGGGCCACAGGTGCTTACTAGTATGGGACAATGGAAGACATCCACAGCCCATCCTCCCTGGACTCCCTGGATAGAGTGGGATGCTTCTTGGGGTGCCTGTCCCCCGTTGGGTAGCTTGTCCCATGCAGAATGTTCTCTCCAGCCTTTCAGAACCAAGACCGTGGTGATCTGCTTAGATGCTGATCCCGGACCCTGGGAGGGGGAGGTGCAGAGTCAGAGTAGTCCCCAGGGTAGGGTGAAGGGTGAAGTCACAAGAGACCCTGACCCTGCTCAGGACACAAGACTAATCCAGTTTAGAGCCCGTGGGTGCTCCTAGTAGGTGCCTGCTTGCAGTCAACATTGGGGGGACGCTGCAGGGAGGGGGGCTCCCGGTGGTGGGGAAGCTGCAGGAGGTTTTGTGTCAAGAGGCAGACCAACTGCATGAATATTTCATTAGGGAGCAAGCATGCGGCCCAGGAACATCTGGTGGAGTCTCCAGGGAGCTGGGCCAGCGCAGAAAGCAGGCACTGTGAAATCTGGGAGGCAGAGCGGGAGGAAGGAGCCAGGAGGCAGGTGGATGCCAACCTCTCCGCCTGCCCCTCGATCCTCAGACACTGTAGAGGCCAGGACAAAGGGAAGGTAGGGTCACAGCTCTGCAATCGGAGGGCCCCCAGCCCCACTGTGTTTTTATCTCTCGTAGCATCAACGACAGACTTGCTCAGCATGGGAAAATCAACCCCCTGTACCTACCCTCCAGGTCAGGCCACAGCGACTMTGGGTGGGAGGGTCCCTTCCATACTGGAGACAAGCCAAGACTCTCCACAGGCAGAGAGGACAGACAGACGGGTATGCGACCGACTCCAGGCTGGAGCTAGATGGAAGGCCCAGTGGGTATCCAGGGTCTCTCTTCGGGTCTCTCTTCTAAAAAGTATGTCTGTCTGTGTTGTGGACTAAGGCTGTGGTAAGGGCCATGGGGCTGCAGTGGACAGCTAGAACCACTGAAGACTCCTGGGAACTCAGACCAGGGATTCTAAACCAGGCCAGCGTGTTCCCTTGCCAGGGGGACATATGACCAATGACAACTTGTCCAGCTGAGTGAACCCAGACTCAGCGAACAAAGTCTACGCAGCCAGTTCCAGCTCCTTCACTCCCGCCCATTCCACTCTATCCACCTGGTCCCCAGAGCCAGAGGCTCTACCCAGAGCACTATCAACCAGACGGGTCCTTGTCATCAACCAGATGGGTCCTTGTCATCAACTGGGCCCAGGGCTAGGTCAGACCGGGTTAGCACCGACGCCCCGAAGTTTACTTCTGAGAATTCCAGACTCAGCACCGAGGATGTTGAGCCTGTGGTTTGGAGCCAGGACACCTGACTGGATGCCCCTTTGAGTCCTTCCCGTGAGAACACAGGTTTGTCACCTTGCTTCCAGCTGACAACGAGCCCTCTGGCCCTGTGTGTACCCTGACCACGGCAGGTCCGTGCCCTCTCACCTCAGTGTCTCCGAATGCCCTGTGGGCGCATGCCTCTGCATCCTCGGCCCTGTGCAGAGCCGTACAAGAGGCTAGCCCCGCCCAGGATTTTTAAAGGGAGTTCGCTCCTCATGCGGCTTTAGCCAGAGTCTGTCTGAAGGCTGCAGCCCACTGTGGCGGTGCCTCCCTGGGCTGTGAGAAGAGGTCTCTGATTGGCTGAGCAGTATGGATGCCTGGTAGCTCTTTCCGACTGAGTTGCCCGTGGGACAGCTACAGTTTAGCCTTTGCTGGACTCTGAGCCTCCCCTGGAAACTCCCTCCCCTTCCCAGCTGCCTGTTCCAGTCCCTGTGCCTCTCAGGTTCTGGACCATGCTCCTCAATGTCTTTACCTCAAGGCCCCTCCCCAGTGCTTCTGGGGAGGCTCCTCTGCTCTGCTCTGCTCTCCCGACTAAACTCTCCACAGTCAGAAAACCTGGCCCAACCTGCCTGAAGAGGAGGCCCGGGCACCATGGAGCCAGAACCAAAGCTAATGGTTTTGCTTACCCGCGTGCCCAGACCTCCTCGAGAGACACCTTTCTGGGATTAAAGTGACTTCCTAGAGCATCACGCTGGAACAGAGCGGCCCGGGTGCCAATATGGCCCCACTGACCCTCTTGCTATCCTACCAGCCTGAGGCATGAACCCCAGAGCCCCATGCCAGCTCTGTTGGAGATGGAGAACGGAAAGGAAGGACGGGAGGGAAAAGGAGGAAATCGGATTTCTATGTTTGCCTGGGACCTCGCTATGGAAGGTACCTGAGCACAAGAACCGTGCCCGTAGCCTTGCCTGACCCGCACTGGCCACCTGGGACCACCCAAGCCATACCAGACGGAATGTCCCCCACCCCTCAGCCCCACCCAGCCTATGACCACTAGGAAGGGAGTAGGCTTTGTCCTTAGAGCTGTCAGGAAAGCCCAGCCACACGCTTCTCCCCTCCAGAGCCCACCCCAGCCATGCCCTCAGCAGCTGGCTCCTTGGCACTGACACCCGGCTCCCTTTGACAGCATTTGGCTGCAGTCCCATTGATCCGCACGCAGGCACCGAGGTGCCAAGCCTGGCTGTGGGTAAGGATGGGGGCTCTGGGAAAACTGAGAGAGTGCAGTGCCGGATGCTCGGGACCCTCCGGCATAGCCCCAGCCCACCCTAAGCTACCTGCAAAGGAAACTGATCTATCCCTTCACCGTCAGGGGACCTGGCGTAATCAGTGGAGAGAGGACCATCCCTGGGAGGACGGACATCGGCGGAGATGACGCAGCCATGAGACCACCATGGGTCGTGGCTGCCGTGCTCACAGTTCCAGATGGCCCACCCAGGCCAACCCACCCCATATCGTTAGAATATCAGCGAGGCACACATAGGCAAGCAGCGGGCACCAAGACATATGAAGGGGCGCAGAGGTTACACAGAGACGTTCTGGACACCAGGCAGACAGACTCCCTCAGATCTGGCCCTCAGAAAGCTTTCTTGGCATGGCACCGGCGTACCCACATCCGACTCCGCCCCCATAGGTACCCCAGCACAGACACCGGGATACTTAAGCGAGCCCCACCCCATCCTTACCTGTTCCGTGCTGGCCTTGGCTACATCCGCCCGCTCCCAGGCTGTCCTCTGCAGCCGCGCTGCCAACTGTCTTCTGCCTCCTAACATGGGCTGCCAGAGATCTGCTGTGGGTTTTGTTCATGGGGTCTGGCCTCATGCAGCCGCTGGCGCTYGAGATGGCAAGCGTCCATCTTTCTCCACACCCGTCCCTCACCTCTGCAGCCTTCTTGTGCCTCCTGTGTCCCCACAGTGCCCGCTCTGAGGGAGTTGGCACCGACAGAACCCAGCCCGCCTCTGCAGCTGAGGAAAGCCATGCTTCTTTTTTTTGTATTTTAAACACACACACACACACACACACTCACAAACACATGCCAAGCCCCCACCCCCAACAACACGTTTCCCTTCTGTCAGGAACAGACCCAGCCAAGAAAGCCCCTCGCAGGCAGGGGCAGAGCGGAGGGGCTTCGCATAGCTGGTGTAAACCCAGCCCCATGGTTCTGTCCCTTCCTGGCCCCAACGCGCTGCCTCTTACGTAAACCACCAGGAAGGAATCAAAAGGAAACGCAAATCCATGTCACATTTTGGAGCCTCCTGATTGGATACACCTTGTAACTGGCTTGGTCTTTCCAAGCATGCTCTGGTCTCAGCCATCCTGAACCTGCCTAGCTGATCATCTCCATCATCGTTGTTTTATACCGCCGGACACCCTGACTGGCTCGTGCTTTGGTGACCTCATCCAGCCCCTGCGCCCATTCCTGGAAGGATATTGATTTTTGAAACCAATTCTGGAGCTCATGCTGAGGACCCCGATGTGGCCTGCTTGCTGGCCAAACGTCTCGTGTACAGGACAGAGGCTGATGGGTATTTGGGGTGCACCTTCAGATCCTGAGCTAAGTAAGTCTGGGGAGACCAGACGAGGTCCCCAAAGGGCACGAGAGCTGAGACCAGCCCAGGGTTGAGGGCTCAAGATGGAAAGAGGAGTGTGGTTAGACTCCAGCAGGCCTCCCCAGGGCAGCGAGGCCTCCTCCTGGGGCCACTTGCCTTCTCCGTGGTATTTCTTCTCTGGTTTGAAACACCCCCAAAATGAAGATCAGGAGTCATCCCCTCCTGGTTCATACCCACACCCCAAGTCTAAGTCCAGCAAAGGTGCTCTAATTCTATATCCCTGCCAGCCTCCCAAGCCTCTCAGCCTTCTGGAGTTCCCTCTTTCCTGTGACAGCAGTGCAGTCAAGACCTGCCTTCCATAGCGATGGATAGACTGGGATACTGGAGATTGGTACCTACTTGCTGACTCTCAGCACACACCGTTGGGCTGGTGGGCTCTTAAGATGGTGGATGGGCATGTCCTCTTAGGACAAGAGCTGCCCAGAGCTATTTTAGGTACACACACACACTCGAATGAATGAATGAATTGTAAAGTCTTAGTGTACAACACCGTGTCTGTGGAGAGGGAGGTGAGGAAGGAGAGAAACATGTGGAGAGAAACTGGGTGGGAAACGTGTCTGTTCTCTGCATCTTCTTACAAATTGTCTGCAAGTTTGGGATTATGTCAACCCGATCAGAAGTGAATGTTCTCTCCCCTGTAGGACTCTTGGATGGCAGTGGACAAGATCCCAGGGCCTGAGGCAGGCTTGTCATCGCAACTACTCAGGAAGCTGAGGCAGGAGGATAGAGATTAAGGCCAGCTTAGACTACAAAGTGAGTTTAAATCCAGCCTAGGGAACCTCTTGAGACCCCCCTCTCTCTTTCCTTCCTTCCTTCCTCCCTTTCTTTCTTTCTTTCTTTCTTTCTTTCTTTCTTTCTTTCTTTCTTTCTTTCTT